>LJIJ01001727.1:0-37558 GCA_001718145.1 Orchesella cincta
GTATGGAGGAATGTACAGGTTGAGAAGGAATGGAGAAATGTTCGATGTATGTTATATTGAATTCTACATCATTAAATGTTACATATATTTATCTAAATTGTCTTTAATTATGAAGTACATTGAAATCCTAGTTTGAACGAAGTTTCACAGACTCACAGATTGGTCTTGTCCTCTTACTGTTAAACCTATGCTTAATTGCCCCTTTACACATGTCAATAGAAGCCCCCCGGACAAATATGATTTCTTATATACAATACCTTGCAATGCACCTGGCGCCCTGTATCTACTCCCGAGATCTACACACATCGTTGCACCAAAAGCTTTAACTTTAAAAGAACCCACCGCTGCGCACTCTCGTGGCTTTTCTGGCATGAAGCATTCGGAACCAGCCATCGTTCAACGCATATACTACACATCGATAATCGCACAAAACGCTCAAAAAAAATTGTCCATTAACTTACATCGTACAGGCTTCAGTCCCATGCCACATCTTGCTCCTATACTTGAGTAGTTTTTTTGCTATTGCATTTTGGGCGCCAGTCCATCTTACTTAGATTACTATTATCTATAATCTTGACTGCAAAGGGAGAGAATTTGTACTATTTTTACGCCTGAGGAAAAATCAAATCTCAATATGCAGGGTGCGCGAGAGACGCATAGAAAAATGGCGAGAATCGATCCACTAATCGCCCTCCTTTTAAAGTGTTTCACTAACACCGATAGGTACACGTTAGAAACTCGTTCTACAGCGAATTATAAACTTTTTAAAGATCAGGGGTTTTCTTTATCTTTGGATAAAATTTTTACGCATACACAGATGGACAAAAGTAAATGAACTTATGCTGCGTCATGTCGCCTTACCTGCACGTCTCTGAGGAGTTTTTTGCATCAACTTAATTACAGAAAACAAGATAAAAAAATAAATTTTTTTATGTCCATTTCCGATATGGGCGAGGGGCACAGCCTCTAGTCTTTTGACCTCCCTAAAACCACGATGGACAAAAGCCGGAGAGTGTATACTCTGTCTTGTTAGGGTAAAGGACATGTCCCCAATGATAATTACCCAAAACGTGAAAGGTTTGTATCATACTGATGGTACTGTTTTTTTTTTGATAATAAGACCCTGCGTACGTATTCCCGTTCCCTTGTTATGTGCACTCCGACGGGAAGTATTTTTATGGATCTGGACAAACCGCGACCTACAGCAGCCAAAGTTCCTGTTCACCATTGGGGATATGCGCCATTTCTACACGAGAGAAAAAGCAGGACGAGCCATTTATCTTGGACAACTGTGATCACACAGATCAAGATCAAAAATTAACCTGTTATTGAATTTCAAAACGGCATGGAAACCTCGGAAATATTGCTGACAAGCCTGGAAGAGGCGTGACAAGCCGCTTGTTCACATCTCAAGCAACCACCTGAAATAGTTCAAAGCTAATGGTAATTCCAGTTGTTTCACCATCTAACATTTTGGAACAACGGCCAGCAAAGACTTTCAGGAAGAAGGCGGGTGTCTCACGTGTTCAGATAGCTTGTCCGGGATTCAGTTCCCGGTAAGAGGAAGGCTTCAAAACTGCAGGAATGTCAATGACAGCCACTCTTTCACACTCAGCACACAGCGAACGAAATCAACACTCTCTGCTCGAGACGCTATAGTTTACAACCCACCTTGTTTATTGATCGCTGAATTTTTGTGTGATTATGGATCATTATGGGGGTATCAGCTGTTTAACCAATTTGACTCTAATTGTGGGCTAACATTTTTGTTTCTGTGAATATCAAGCCAAAAATTCAAAGACACAAGCCTTACTGTCTCTAGCATGACAAGCTGGAAGCATTGGCGTCCCAAACCCCCTGAATGTTTAAGTCGTGGTGCGGGCCTGCTTATTTAGTCAAACAAAACACCTAATATGATACAAACCAACTTGGTTTTCTGTCAATGTGTTGATGCAAAAAATCCTCAGAGACAGTCAAACATGACGCAGTCATAAGTTCATTTACTTTTGTCCATCTGTGTATTTATAAGGTACCGTGGAGTAAATACTGGGTAAAGTAACAACCTAAAAATGTTGATAAAGTAAACTTAAATGTCATAATTTTCAACTGCTTGATTCAAAACTTAGTATTTGCTTAATTTGACAAAATTTAAATGAACCCATTTTCTTAACCTATCATTTTTTTATAAAGAGATTCATAAAAAAGAACAAAGCTCTTACCAGCTGCTTAGCAAATTGTAAATTGTAAACGTCGGTGTGGTTAAATGGCAAACTAGTCATGAGCTGTCCAATTTTGAATGGGGATCATTATAGTGTGAAATAAATTTCTGGGTACTTATTGTGGTCTTTCATTAATCGCTGCGGGATATCTGAAACTTTTCACACACAATTCTTATAAAACTATTGATATACACAATAATAGGCTTCCTAGCAGTTGGGCACATCGCAAGATTTTGTAATTGTCTATTTTACACGTTATGTCTGCAGTAAAAGAATATTGGCAACCAGACTGTTAGTGCAGAACACTGAACTCATCCGTAAAAAATCAAATGGAATTTGTCTAAATAATTTATCGGAGAAAAGTTTTGGACTGCTTCCTATGATTAAAATTCTTGCATAACGTTGCTGAGGAAACGATATGTTAGTCATGTTAAAATATTAAACTACTTCGGTAAACCGGCCGTTACTATACAGAAAAAAATAGAAACTGAAATGTGTTTGCTTGTATTTATTGCGGACATCTTCACTATTATTTTCGGACAAAAAATTTCTAGCGTAAGGATTTGTTCTGTATAAATTTTAATTATTTCTACTCGAATGCTGCAAAATATTACTGGTAGGATATAATATGTCATTGTGTTAAATGTAGCAAAACGTTTATTTTGAGACTTCATAATTTTCCTCTGATACTTTCAGGCATTTTTAGTGTCCTAACAGAAATAAAAATAAATAATTTGGAATGCAATAAAATGAACAGTTATCAAAATATCGAAAAAGCAAATTTACCGAAGCTCCTTTTCCTAATTTAGTACTTAGGTTTACTTACCTCCTAGTAAGTAGAGGTTTCAAAATCCTATCAGTTTTTGGGTTGTTAGCTTAAGCCAGCACTCTGCTCCCGAGCAGAACGGTTTCTAGACTGTTTACAAAAAAATTCTGTTTACTAAATAAATTCAGTCATGTTTCCAACTACACCTCTTCAACAAGTTTTATGTAAGGCTTCTATAGTCACAAGTCACATGAAACTAATTAAAAAAATATGTAATAAATTTAACCTAATATGAATTTAAAACAACAGCGACTTTAAATTTTTGAAGACAAAAAATTACATGTTCTCAAATTTAAATATCTTATTACTTATAAAAAACAAGAATTTTAGAACATGTTTGCGAGCAACAATTTTATGAATAATTGAAATGTCGCTTGTCATTTTACGAAGACTCAATACGTTCTGCAAATTAAAAATCTTGGATTTAAATGGCATGTGATTTCTCGAAATTCAATACTACATGAAAACCCACAAGGGAATTCTAATAAAATTTTAACAGTGACTATGAACGGATGAAATAGATTTAAAAATTTGTTTTTCATTTACCTGCGAAATTATGGAACAATCAAGCACCCATTTCCTTCAAAAGTCCGCTTTTCTTACTGCGTTTCTCTTGGCAATCGGAAAGTTAATGCTTCAAACAGACAAGTAAAAAATGCTCATGAGAATAAAAGCGATTGAATTATGAATTTAAAAGAAAATTGTGTAGCCAAAAACAAAAAAGTTTTGTAATAAAACCACGCTTCATGATAATAAAAGTAAGACTTTTTCAAAGCGGCTACACTTTTTTTTACATAATATTTATCTAATACAGAAGTTAAAATATTTCGGAATATTATGAGGAAGAAGTTGCAATGAAAATATTGACTAAAGCGAATTAACTCCAACAGTTTAAGGCTTATAATTAAAATTTGAGAAATAGTAAGTTATTTGTTGTGAAAAACTTACGAATGTGTTTCGGTACCGATTATTTTTACACTAAACCTTTGCAATGGCCAGAGTTGGAATAATTCAACTATTATAGTATCGGTGGACTTTCCATCTTCATGCTTTCCCTGTTTGCAACACTTCCGCTTTGATCATATGTCGAAGAAATAGGCGTTGGGTGTTGTCAGACTCGACTACTTGATCTCTAAAGAATGAAACAAGATGAAACTAGTTTTTGTACACTTAAATCCCAACTTGTCTATCTCAGTCATTCTGCATATGTAATTCCTTGTTCAAACGTAAGTTGCGCATGCAGAAAAGGTATATGTATCTTCATATCCCGTCCTACTCCTCATTCGTCTTGCAGAATAAAAACTAGTATAGTGAAAACAGGAAGGTATCGTGAATTGATACTGACCATTTGCCACTTGATCCTATCTATATGTTTTTGCCTTTAAAATATTCTGGGGATAACGCTGATGTAACGAAATTACACCTTCCTTCAAAAGAATAAGTCAATTCTCTCAAACTATTTTAGATTGATCTTATTACAAGTGTTTAAAGCTGAGTATGCATAGCATTATGTAACAGTGAAAAATATGCAAGGGTATTTATTATGACAAAGTCACTACACTACACGCAGTGAACTGAAGTGGGAGCTTTTCATTTATATATATGTACCTAATTGCAAATCATCCTAACTGTTAGAATATTTTCTTTGGGGTTCTCAATCTACCCCAGCTACCATTAATGTCTTCCAGTGGCCAGAGAAATCGTGATTACTCTTTGCTTTGGGAAATGTGTATAGTAGAGTAGACTTTTATTATCAAAACATAAAGGTTGTTACTTTAGAAGGAGAAACAAGTTACCATGTTTTGCTTAACAGTTAGGTATTGTGCAAACAAATGTGAAAATTATTTGCTTGTTTGCCCCTGAACATGAAACATCAGTATAAAATTATTTTGAACATCCATAAACATTCATCAAATGACAGGGATAGTCCCCTTTTTTCTCAATATCAAATCTCACATTTAATAAAAAATGATGGCAGCAAATTGACCAATGATTAATGCATGGATAATCAATGAGCTGCATAAGCATGAAAAGTCACACATGCTGTAATTGCAGTTTTGAAAATAATGAGAAGTTAGTAAAAGTCACATGTTATAATTTCCGTAGCAAGACTTCAATAAGCCATTGTATGAATAAAAACGTCAATGCCAACAGAGGTGCAGGCTTGACGTTTATAACTGTATCGAAATGTTCTTCTTATTTCATGTCACACGAACGGAAAGGCAATGCTTCTGATTAAAAATGCATGGGCTTATACATTTAGCTGCTGACACTCATCGTCAGCTCAACCGTTTAAGTCAAATTTTATTAATTGACTGATTCTGAAATATGAAGGCCACGAAACTTCTACAGCTAGTTAGTTTTAGCAGTATGCGACAATTGTGGAACTCACGTAAACTGTGGAACACTGCTACAAAATTATTTGGAGATGATGGACTGGGTTTATCAAAGCAATCATTTTAAAATCCAAAAATAATTCGTGTAGAAAAAGCTGCATATGCACTTACTTATTATAACTTTGTCATTATTGCAGGAGCTAATTCAAATTCCTGCAAATGAGTAATAAGTTCATTCTACATGTGGTTATGTACATAGAATCACCATAAATCATTAAAGACCGGTTCCTGAACTTGCTAGCTTGACCTTCAGAATTTTAAATGATCTCTTGAGTAGCGTTTAATTATCAATTAACTTCAGTGTGGAATAAACGTGTGGAGCATTTATGTCAAGCCGTGTAGAGTAATGAAAGTATTTCGTGGGATATTTTTGAGCCGATTACCCGTTATATAGTATAACTTATATAAAGATGATTGATAGCGACACTCATAAGAAAAATTTATTTATAAACTGAAGGTGGCAGAAGTTTTGAAAAAATAGTGAACCATTAGAGAAACGGATTTATGCTGTAGGCATAACCGATTATCATTACGGATTACTGAAACTTTAGCAGATCAATATTTCGTTAATAAATATGCATATGGACAGAATTTTTTTTGACAAAGTATAAAAATGCAACTGTAAGTCGTTTTTTCTCTCGTCGTACTTCTCTTGGCAGATAATGACTTACTGCTGAAAACAGATAAGCATAATTTACGCTCATGAGAATGGAATCAGTTTGATTGCGAATTGCGTTTTTGGATATATATACACAGAAACTATGTAGTAAGATCCGTTTTTAGAAACCGAAAATTATAATATTAGTACCTTTTTCATGCTACATCCTTGCTCATTTTTCAAAAAACTAGGGGTTGGTCATGGTCAGTCTGGACTATTCGAATTCTGAAGAAGACGAAGCAGGTTTTCTTTACATTCTGAAACTGCAACACATGTATCCCATGTATGCAGAGCGTTATGTAAAATGTTTTGTCTTGTATCCCATCCTACTCTACATTCAACTCGCAGAACAGAATACTAATATAATGAAAAGAGAAGTGTATCATAATTTAGTGCTGGTCATTTTCTACGAAATTCTATCTTCATGTTTTGCCCTCTAAATTTTTTGTTGGATATACGCTACGGTAAAGAAAGGAGCTCCTTCCTCCCAAAAAATTACTCTTATTTTTAATATTATTACTGCAATCGTATTGCTATTCATCTGATGCAAGAACTAATTATGTACGAATAAGATAATGCAAGTCCAAAAAATTTTAGTGTACATGTTACGACAAATTTATCACGCTACGTGCAGTATTTTGCAGTAAACTGAAATGGGAGCGTTTCACGTATATACTTAACCTCAAGTCATATTGATTTCTCAGATTTTTTCTTCGGCGTCCTCTGTCTCTCCCAGTTCCCATGTATGTTTTACTGTAATTTACCTGCAGAAATTTTGATGGATTATTAAAAATGTTTTGCTTGTTGAATTGGAAGTGTATTACCAAGCTTTGATTCCTATCAAATAAATAATGTTCGATTATAAATGAAATTTTTGTCATGTTTTTGCTGCACACTAGCCTTGCAATTTTTTTGTTGACTCAATATGCTAGAAATGTGAACCAATTTAGGTGTTTCTTTGAATTCCATCTATATTGTTGGATCTTAATGGCCTTTTTTGAATGTTAGGCAATTAAAATATTACAGAATCCAAGAAAAACTTATTATGATGAAGAGATTTTGCATTCTGAAAGCTACAGTTTAATTATAAACTGCAGAATGATGATTTTCATGCTTCTTAAAGGAGAAGGTTGTAAAAAAGGACTAGAAACAAGTTGGTGAGTATAGCTGAGCAGTTAAGTGTCGTCGTACCGGGCTCGTAATAATTAGTTGCTTTCGCGCTCAGCTTCAACAGCTTAAGGTGTAATCTTACGACAGTATCACACTTCTCTAGACATTTATCTAACACATGACCCAAAAGTACTTGTTCATTATAACGAATCGCCCATTGATCCAAAATTAATGAAAGTGAATTGCAAAAGGAAAAATGCATGACAAATCAATAAAGTACAAACGTACAAAATTTAGCAATATGAGTTCGAAAACTAATGGAAAGTCACTTAAAATCTATTTCATGTCAAATGAGAAAAGACGCATATGTTTCAAAAATTTCAAAGCTGGTATGTCTGATTAATTAGTAGGGCAATGTATTACTAAAATCTATCAAATTACCTGCATGTTTGACAAACTGGCTGAAGCTTATAAATACTCATGACAATATAGGACACACGCTGCATAATTCCGCGGCGATGATGATGATGATGAAAGTGGTATACAGAAATCTCAACTATGAATTATGCAGAAAAAGCTGCATTTGTCCAAAAATAGATTTTCTCATTTATGCAAAATTGCATTTATGTTGGAAATGCATTAGTCATTCCTAGAGATTTATATATTATCCTATGTTTGCTATATTGCATAATCGATCGCGTCTCAAAAAGTTACTTGAGCCTCAGGCTTAAAGATATTTATGTTTCTGAGCTCTCAAGCTTGAAATAATACCCGAAATGTAGACCAAAAATTTTAAATTTGTACCACTTGTAACTCCGTATATATCATGCCACACCAAGTATCAGTATCCCAATTATTTTTAATTAACAAGCTTGTGTTTGTTTATTGAAAAATATCTACGAATACGAGACACAGCCTATTTTTTATCATTATGGTGAGATTTGAAGAGAAACAAAGTTTTAAGGTCGTTTATGGACGGCTTTTCTTGAGTGGAAAGAATAGCGAATAATTTTAACTATCCTTTTATATGTATACAGAGAAGGATTTATTTATGAACATGTTTATTCCACTAAACCGGTACTCAACTTGACACTTCTGGAGTACAACAAACACTAACCAGTACTTATCTTACGAAGCCTGTTTATTGAAAATTCGCCACAGCGACAACAAGCATTTGCCAGTTTCATTAAACAAGAGGCACACAGAAATTTTGAAAAGAAGCGTCCTATTATTGAACCAAAATCCATTTCCACGACAAATGATGTTGTAGCCAAGACAAATAATAAATAAAGAAATTCATTTACCAATAAATAGATGCAAAAATCCAGGTTCTCTCCATAGAACTCACGTTTGATCTTGCTTCGTACTTTCCGTTTTGCAAGGTGAATGCTAAAAACAAGCAAGCAAAGTAAGGACATATAATAAATATATTGGACTACGGATTAAAATTGATAAGTTGTAAACAACACTTGTGTAATAAAATGACATTACTTGTGAAATGTTTGGCAAAAAAAACTTTTTTCATATAATTTATTAACTATCCATCTCAATTTGCAAACAATTTTTTATTGGAAGAATATTCTATTTAAAACAGCGAAAGTACGTATCATATGAACTTAGTGTCCTAACAGTAGCTTTAATAAGAAGAGAAACTAAAACTTGTTCTTGAAAAATAAATTCGTTATAAAATACTTACAAAAACTTTTTGATACTAGAAATTCTTTGTAAAAAACTTGCCGTTGGTTCAGTAATCGAATTTAAAAATTATTATATCATTCAACTTCTTGTATTGATTATATATTGTTTTTCTACACTCCATCACTGCACTGAGTTGGATATAAAAACTAGGTGTTGGCTGTGGTTATTCTTGATAACTCAATCTCAGGATTGTGAACTATGATGAGTTGTTTTTCTGTGGGATAAATCCCGACTTGTCCAACTCATTCATTCTAGATTGAGGACCCCTTGTTCTTTAGAATGCAGCGGATGCAGGTGGTTTTGCAGAAAACTCCCCTCTTCATCTCTCTACTTGCTTTGCCTTCACATCCTCGCAAAAGCATAATTTTATACTGAAGAACATATATACAGCAGGAGTTGGTACTGGTCATTGTCAACGCAATAATATCTATGGTTTGTCCACCACACTTTCTTTGAATGTTGCCGATGTTAAGAACAGTACACCTTTATCAGAAATAATGTATTTGTGAGCGTTTCATGTAAATAACTGCAGGTCGGTTTAACTTCTCAGATTTTCTAGACATTTTCAATCTATCCCATTTATGTTTGCAGGTATGGTCTAATGTAGGTTGCCAGATGAAACGGTTGCAAAACTTTTTTGTTTGGGAAAAATATATTTCTCATATTTTTCTATCATTCCTTGTAGATACATGAAAGTCCAAAATGATGTGTCTATATATCATTTTGTACTATATGTATGAATTAACGTTAAACCACAGCGCCATCCTTTTTGTTAATAAAAATGCCGTAGATGATTACTAACTAAGATAATCTTTTTAATGATATGCCACCTTCTCACAAAAAATACAATTTTATAATGAAGTGCATATTTGTTCAATTGGTACCGGTAATGTTCAACACAATCGTTTCTGCATGTTTTGTCCTTCTAATTTTCTTTGAAGGTTGCTTATGTTAACAATAGTACACCTTTTTTTAAAATATTGTATTTGTGAGCGTTTCGTGTACATAAATGCAGGTCCCTTTTACTTCTCAGAGTTTATCTTTAGACATTCTCAATCTACCCCATTTATGTTTGCAGGTATGGTCTACTGTAGGTTGCCAGAAGAAACTGTTGCGAAACTTTTTTTGATTGGGGAACAGATATATTTCTTGTTTCGTTATCATTCCTTGTAGATAAGTGAAAGTCCAAAAAGATTTATAGGTATGCATTGACGTAAGCATTCGGTTTCTTTGTTTAAAATGCTATTGATTGAGCACGAACGCAGCAATTTGGATGAAATTTAACTTTCCAGCTTTAAACATTTTCGGACTTGGTTGCAGAACAAGTTGGGTTTCTATACTTCCACCACTTTACTGTATCCAACAAGCTTTTAAATGAGTATTTGTGTGTTTGTGGGTAACGAGGAATACCTTTATTAATGGAATGACATTTTTTAGTAATTTATAATGTGTACCAAAATAGTTACAATATTCGTACATATTTCGTTTTGCTACTTCAAGCTATATTTTGACTTGATGTTGGATTTTCAAAAGTGAGCAGCATGACTTTTATGTAAAGCGACACATATGTTTGGCTACAAGAAAACTCTGCAAAGTGGAGCGCATGGGTTAATGTTGATGCAAATGAGAATGTTTATGCAAACCTAAGATATAAGTTTTGAATCAAGCAATTAACTCTGTATGAATACCAAAACTACATTTTCTAATATTCTGACGAAAATTTTTCTGAAAGGAACTACACTATGGTTGTGTGACGTGATGATTTTTCTACTACTAACGCAATTACTTGTTCATTGTGAATAAAAATGTTGATGTAAAAAAGGGTACAAGCATCTAACTCTTGCATTGTTGGCAGGTGAACAATTATACTTGTTTTGTTGTTATGCAAGTTATGCAAAGCATATTTGCTACAGCTTTAAAAGACATGACATTAAATCCTAAGGACTTGAACATGCAAAATACCTTTAGTAAACTGTGTTTCAAGCAAAATAATTGTGCAAGGCTGAAACTAAATGTAATTTTTAAAAGCATGACTATGATAGATTGGCATTTCTTTGTTTGCTCCTGCTTGTGAATTTAGCTGAACTGAAATGAATTTGTTTGACTGCGCTCGTAGCTATTTTAATGTTTAAGTGGTTTTAGCTGACCAGCAAGCCTGTCAAATTGTTTTGTATATCTTTGGGATATTTACGATACTTTATACTGCCAGAGTAATTTTCTTTCTGATTTTTTTCTCGTGCGTGAATGTTTAAATATTCATAAGCATAAAAAATATATTCATAAAAAATGAGACAAACTGCTGAAATTGGCATGAACAGTTTTGAAATAATGGAGTTTTCTGTTTATTTTACTTTTATCTCTAATTGGGCTGGACTCTTACCCTTTAGATAAACAAAGTTGGACACTTGAATACATTCCGTAACAAAATTTACATCCTGTTAAATACAATATAAATCGTTACTTCAAATGCTATAATATTACAAGTAGTTACCAGATCAAAGAAAACTATGTTTTTAATATACCTGTACCATATAAACTTTTGAATATTTAACTGCTCATTCGTTTTATCCATTGTTTGTTTATAAAAGTACACTGCAAATATAATTTTTAACCTAAAAAATATTATTACCGTTTTCAATTGTTAATTACAAATGGTTTGGACAATCTTCAAGTGGACAATTCTTTGCTGAAATGTTACGTACCTTTTGATCTTTACAGAATATAAACCAACTGGTGGAAATAAATTGTCACAATCGGGCAATAGAACAACCTATCATCTGCATACATTTGATAATATTATTCAAAACCCCTTTTAATCCTTATGATACGTTTTCCCAGTAGATTGCTAACGGTTAAACATTAAACACAAAACTTATAAATTAAATACTACTAGAATTATTATAATAAAGTTTATCTCAACCTTTAACTTTTGCGGCTTGAAATTTTTCGTCGTTATCCGCCGCATTCCTGTTTTTATATGGATATTTTTTCTACACAAATATTATTCATTTGGGGGAATTTCTATAAGCAAAATGGTTTATAGATACACTACCCGAATTCTATATGAAATATACATCATTCAATGAGCTCATAGGTTAATATAAAGGGAATCTATTCAATCCCTATTTCAGAACCAAAACAGATTATTGATAACCTGCCAAACTCTTCGACGAAGTCACCAAATTTTTCGCTTGCGAGAAATGCAATTATTACAACTTGTCGACGCAACTAAGTAGATCGTTCTGAAGATATTGCAGTTTGTTGTTTTCGACGATAGTATTTAGATTGTTAGTTGGCGATCGAAATTTAATGTATTTTTATGAATAGTTATTAATAATTTGTATTTTGTTCACAATTATTGCAACTTGCATGATGTCTTGTAAAATTAAAACTTTGCAGAGTTTAGAGTATTTTTTACAGGATGAACGGACCGAGTGTACGTTTTGCGGTTTATCATTTTAATTTTTGTTAGCTTGACATTGATGTCTGCTAGCCCACAACCTGAATAACCATATTGTATGATAGGAAGAGCTTGTGGAAAAGTTTGGAAGAATGAGATTTTGTGAGTAATTTTGGGAGCAATAAAATCCTGAATGGCTAAATCAAAATTCGTGAAATTGTCACAAAATGCAGCGAAAAGATTCATCATTGGCAAGAATATCTTTTTCAGCTTCTCCTATTCTTTATAAATAATCATGACTTTGCAATCATGTATGAGCTCGTGCGCGGTATGATCATCTAGTAACTTATTGATGAAAAATTGTATCGCACCCTTCAAACGAACTGACATGAATCAAATTACTCTGTTTAAGTTTTCCTACACGGTGTTTTTGTATAAGGTAGCATTTTATTCACCTGCTTTCATTTTAAATACATAAGATTGATCAAACTTCATGAATAATATTATAAAGAAACCCTTTCTCTTTGGTAGTTGATCATCATGCACTACCTGAATCACACACTGGTAAAGAAGTACAAGGTCCTCATCATCCGCGTTTTTGAAGTTCCGCAGTTTGCAGATTATGATGCGGTTGTTGCACTCCTAATGGGGCCATACAATGTTCACGTTCAACGCCTTCTTTAGATGGTCCAACCAGCTCCTTCTCTACTACAAAAAGCTGTCCAAACTGTGGATATCTTATTTAGTACACATTACTACAATACTTGGCTGTTAAACGTGTCCCTAATTTACACCAACCAAATTTTGTGTTCAAAAGTTCAAAATAGTGACCTCTGGATTTTCAACCGATTTTATAAAACTTTAATCAAAGTTTAACCGCATCTCTCTAAGAAAGAAGTACAAAATACTACATTACACAACAAAAAGCCAAATCCTCGAAGCTTAAAGATGGTTAGGACAGCGCGTAAGACTCACAAATTCACCGAAGCCAAAAAACAACCTGGAACGGAGTAGTAAAGAAACCCAAACGACATAAACCTGGTACAGTTGCGCTACAAACTACCATCGGTCTTGCAAACGTCATTTACGTCAACGACAACACGGATAAGGATTATTCCCGATCCAGAAATTGAGATTACGGTGAACGATTTTGAAAACCGGAAAACCTGTTACTCCGGTAAGCTGTTCACAAATATCACAATGCGAATCTTCCAGTTATGGATAGTGATTATGCTTTGGAAGAGGAAGCTTTATAGTTTGGAATATTTATGGGTATTGTTTAAAACTATTCCAACGGAATATTGATTGGACGTTACTTACACCAAGCGAATTCTTGAAATGCTTACTGGTTTAAAACGGAATCAGCTATATGTTTCCCAGAAATGTTAAGATTCCGACGTGCCAAAGGTAAGCAGTTTTGCACTGGATCAAAAACGCACTGCTTTCTTGTAAAAATATAACGTTACCATTAGTACCATCGACACGGAAGTATGGAAACTAAGCACGCACAATAAATCCATCGTTATACTGGCCGGTTCCCAAATAAAAAACTAAAATTCAAACAGGTCATTGTGTTCTGGTAGTAATATTGTCAAAAAGGAATGGCAAATATGAAATTATTGCGAAAAAGTAAAATCCTCTTGACCGTGAGAAAGGAGTTGAGGAAACTGTAAATTTTTTTGCCAAACAATTAAACGTCCGAACATTTTCCGTAATTGGTATGCTTGATAGTGAGGAAGAAATTACTCGAACATCCTGCATTTTAGACACCTATAAATATGCCGCATTAGCCCTAGATGGTCTGTCCGTCTGGGAAGCAAAACTAGCTCGATTTGTTATGAACTTTGATCGCGTTTGTCATGCAAACGTTACTTCTCGAAAGGAACTAGCCATGATTGAGGCGAGACAAATTAGGCAAGTAGATGGTGAAAGAGTAAAAGCTTGTGATGATGACTCCGACCGGAAGCTATCTAGGAAAGTTAAGGACATGGTTGAGAAACTTGACCTTTCTATCTTACAGACTCTCAAAATAAATATGTTTATCTGTCCTTTAAAGTTGATTTTGGAAATACTGTTATAAAGTTCATAATTTGATAATGCTTTATATCAATAAATTATGTAAATCACTAAATGTATCTATATGCTCTATAGTTCTATGGCCCGAAAGACTCTGAGAAGCATCTAGCTTGCCGTAAACTTTAATGCTACTGCAACACCGTATCTTTCGGAAATTGGTTTTCCAATACATTTGGAACGTCAAAGTTGTTGTAAATAATTCTGTATGTGTTTTCACTGTCCCAGAAAATTTATACGTGATCTTATTTACGTTTATAATTATGCTAGTTGATGAGAGTGAGGATGTGTGATGAAAACGAACGCGGGTAAAATGCACTATGAACAAGGAGAGCTTGTAAGTCAATCTCTCTACTGCAAGTTGCTCTGCTATGTATATATTTATATACTGTACGTAGCTTTTCATTCGTGTAGGTTTATGGTACCTAAAATTGTTATGCAAGCATACTTATTTTATTACTGCAAGCATTCATGCAACATAATATAACGAAGAATTGTCACACTTGTGAAAATTTCCATTTCTTTAAAATTTAAGTTCCACCGAAGGAGGAATTAACAAATCATGGTTCTCGTATTTCAATAACCTACTTAAGCATTATGGGGGGTGTTGTCTAAGAAAACATCTCTCTGAGTAAGACGCCAAACTCTGACAGATCAAAAACTTGGTATTTAAATTTGCCTGTGGGACAAAAAAATTATTGCTCAAACAGGTAAACATATTGAAACTTACATATTAACTACACAATTACTAGTAGACGTACCTTATAACAATATATTATACTTATGTATTAGGCAAGCCGGTGTATTTCTACAGGATGAACCAATGTAAAAAAGACACTTTCATCGGGGATTTAAAATTTGAAAATGATTTCTACTTAAATTGTGCAAGAAGAAAAGTTTTCTACTGCTACAATGCCCATGTGGAGAGAAAATTAGTGTCACGTGTAGGAGTTTTGGAAATGTACATGCAAAACGAAGATAAAATAGTTGAGGATTGCAGAAAAAGTATTTATTCAGTGGACTACCATGTTTTGCTTTATTTGTTAACTTCATTTTTGTGCGACTCCGCCTGCCTTATCCGAAGCGAAAACTTTCTGTGAAGAATGGGTTGGGTCCATTGTATGTTATATGAATATACCAATAATGATCATGTGATGATATATGATGTGAGAGATACGTAGAATTAAGTCTTTTACGCAGTCTGAAACGGAACTTGTCGTTATTGACGGTAATTCTTGCTAGAAGAGCAAGTTCATAATGTTCATTGAGTTTGCTAGTGACTCAGAATAGCATAATTAACAGAACTCGGATAGTGCTCTACTCTTGATACATAATAACCTTAATTAAATCATGAAGACCATCATATATTGTTATGAACGAGACAAGAGGATTGGTAGGCTTGATCTGTGGTTCATTTATGATGTGATGATACCGCTACGTGCAAATATCAAGAAATCAATGACAAGTTAATGGCTTACAGTAACGTTCAGTGGCAATGGATCCAGAAGTACGGAATAAAACGTGAAAATCATGAGGATATTGTGAAATTAGTTCGTTATGGATAAAAATAAGTATTACAGCAGCTGCCATCGCTTGTGCTTACGTAATAATGGACGCAATAGTCATACCTTAGGTCATGGTTTAATGAAAAATGTCGATAATTAATTACCTCCGGCGCTGCTTCTGCAAGATAGACCTGGCTTACCAGGGTCACTTCTGTTCTGCCTTGTGAATCCTCTGCAGCAACTGCGCTTGTTACATCGAAAGATGAGTTGCTTTAAATATTTCCCATTTATTCGATTTTATCCAAATAGTAAATTGTTACTAATTAAATATAACGGATTATTTTTCACCCGAAATAACGCCGTGATTCATAACCTATCAATTGCAGTCATTTTTAACGGAATATCTTACCAACCAATTTTGAAATTACACTTTTCATTATGCTCCATTACTTGTTCTTAGAACACAGTAAAAATTTGAAACTTGAAAGACATTGTTATACCACCAAAATCAATTCCGCGGACATGCGTATCTCTTCCAAAACTACCACCAAATTCACTTATTTTGGTTGAACCATCAATACATCTACAGTCGAAGTACAGCGTCACTTCTGGAAGTTTCCCCAATGATGGTTCTACAGGACCACTGAAAAAAATTCTAGTTTCTAATCCGGATGTGAATCCTAAATTTCTCCCACGGGGAATTAACAGTAACTGCAGTTGCAACAGATTATGTAGACATATTAGCTATAAAACCATTTTACCACTCCGGTGATACTCAACTACACAAGAACCAACTACTCATGGAAGATCAAATTTCTCAAATTAAATTTAACCAAAACCTCCCTGAAAATGACAGGAGTAAGTTAATCTCGATCCTTCGTGATTTTGGAGCTGCTTTTGAATGGGCAACGGCGGACCTCACAACATGTCCTAACTTTACTTTCCCGCTGTCTTTGGTCGAATCCGTACGTCAACGTCAACGGTGCTTTTAAAACGCATTTTCAGCAACAAATCGTGGAGAAACCTAAACAGAAACGCTGACGTTGCAGTTAAAATTCTATATTTGGCACGTGCTGACCTGGCATTATTTTCGGTGGGTTGAGGGCTCCAAGATATAAGGAAGCCCTGGGATGCCAGTGGGAAGGCGGGGTTCCACTGGAAGCTGTTAAGCTGCTTTAGCCGCAAATGTTTCTCATTTCGGTGAGAAGAGCCTCTCATCGGCTGTGCCAGAGGCACAATGTCTTTGGGTGAGAGGGCTCTCTTGTGTAAGGGAGCCTTACAATTCGGTGGAGCTGGTGGGTGCCCACCGGAACGCGGGAGGAGCTACCAGAAGGTGTACTCTTCAGTTCGGTAGAGTGGTACCTCCCGTGTTGTGCCCGACGTTCCAGTAGTGAAGTATTTCTATTCGCGTAGGTGGCTACTTTGATTCGTCTGTGGTCGGAGCATTCTCCTGTCGGAGAAATATTGTTTATCTTGGCTTGTCCCAAAGTGGCACAAATGTCTCAGGCAGGTGCCTAAATCTTTCTAACACAAACTACGACTTACACAAAATATTTCATACGCTATTCACGCAAGTGGATACAATATTTGAAATCTTCAGAATTTTGTTAAATCTAGAACACGTATTTCTACTAAGACGTATGGCAGCATTTTCTAATGGTAATCGCTTATAGATTGTAAAATAGACACGGGGAATGACCTCCTGTACACATGTCTCCATATCGGCACTCCAGATACAGAGACAAACTAAGAACCTTCTGGCTACTGGAGTACTTCTTCTTGGACAAGCACAATAGTGCTTATCTCCAAGAAAAATGATGTACGCATGTGCTTTGATTACCGCAAGGTAAATCTTAAAACCAAGCAGGACGTGTATCCACTTATCCGGATTGATGAAATTTTAGATTCCACTTCCCATGCAGGCAAATTTTCTTTCTTGGACCTCTTTAGTGGACACCATCAATTTGAAGTGGATCCAAAGGACAGAGAAAAAACGGCCTTATTTGTTCCCGAGGGTTTTTATTAATTTAATTTATCAATATAAGAGGCTTAATTGTGACATTTCAAATTTCCCTAAGTTATATTCAACGTTGCATGAATTCTGTCTATTATGGAATACAGTTCTGATATACCTTGATGATCTTCTGATCCTGGGAAAGTATCGATGTGATCATCGCAGCAAATTTGAGCAAATTTTACATAATTTTAACGCGTCTCAATGACAACTAACTCACATTGAACACAAATTGATCTTCTGGTTCGTAATGCAGATGATGACGGTGTCAGACGCAACACAACTAAAATTAAGGCAGTTAGAGATATAACTGCTCCAAGAAATGAAAAAGAAGCACGTTGTTTTGTTGGGCCAGTAGGCTACTATAGGCGATTAATACAAAACTTTGCCGAGAAATCTAGCCCACTCTACAATTGTGGTTACACGTTAAATTCGCTTATGGTGATGCACAACAACAAGCATTCAACGCACTGAAGAATGGCATACCTCTGCACCCTGTTTGACACATCATGACTCGTTATTCCTCAAGTCATAGGACAGACGCTTCGGTTTTGGTGTGATTTTAACTAAAGGAGTTATTAATAAAGAGCAACCAGTTGCGCATGCTTTAGGAACGCTAACACCAGCAAGAAAAAACTACAGCGTTTCTGAAAACGAATGCCTCGCGGTTGTCTTTGCCACAAGGAAATTCCGTCTGGCCATTCACATGCATGGTGGACCACCATGCCCTTTGCTGGCTACGCTCCATTTGTGACCTACTAGTACCCTAGCGCGCTTTGCTATCAAATTGCAACCGTTTGAGTTCGATTTACAATATAAAAAGGCAAAACTCGCGTTGAAGCTGATTACCTCAGTCGTCATCCGTCAACCACTACAAACAGCCGCTGATAAGTTACAAGATTCCTAAATCCCTTGTAATGTTCTCCGCATCTCTGGAATTGAAATGCAGGACATAATAGCAACGCAATGCGGGGACTTAACCTTATATCCACTCATTTGTGAACTCCAATACGCTTAACCAAAATCGCGTACGATGGAACAAACTGGCAAATTACGAAATAATTAATGGCGTTCTTCACTTTCAAAGCCCTCAGGACCTCTGGCCAAAGTTTGGTCTTCAAATGAACAGAATAACTCCTTCGTTTTCAAAACATTGATGAACCCATTGCTGGTCAAATCGCATCAAACAAAAATTAGCACATGTAAACTATAAAATTGAGCTACTGCTCATGATATAAGGGTATCCGAAACGGACGCCCGTTACCCCTGCCGAGTGACCTAAAACTATTACAGTCCAGTGCAGTAAATTATTACAAAATTCTAAACCTCACAATATGCTTATTGGCATACACCTTTTGCGAGGATTATATGGGAAATTCTGTGGAGATACAATGCTATTAGTTGAGGTAAAAAACTGTATACGGATGAACCCTTAACAGATTACTACATTTTCTGGAATGAACTATATAATGATCTCGGATTTAAATGTTGATGTCTAGAAACGTTTTAGTGATCTTAAGTGTAAAGTTGTTTCACGAAAGAATGCTAAGCTTTACGCATTTATGTGTCAGCTCTGTAAGGATGCGAGTTTTTATAATCGAAGAGATTTCACGTTCAACATTTACAATATTGAAATAAAGTAAGATTGTCGTTTGATTCAAGGTTCAGACTTTTATAAATCGATGTTTACCTGCTACATCACAGATAAACCGGTATTCGTAAAAAGGAAACTACTAGCTCGACTGTGTTCTCGTAAAACGTTTTGGGGAACACTGTTTTAAAGATATTTTCTGTTCAACACTAAACATATAAGTAGTACATGCAAAAACATTAAATTACACGCAAGTTGAATGTCATTGTGTTTGTTTATACAACTGCTTCAACTGCTAGATTTTAAGTATTTTCCACCACTCGGTAGAAATTTGTTGATTAAGAATCTAAAAATCTGGTGTATGAAACTGCAAAAATGGAAATGTTTTTACTTTTAAAAACACTTCCACAAAACCGGATCGGAGAACTGCTAATTGGAATCATTCATTGGAATAAAGCTTTTCACGAGCTGTGAAGAGATAAACAAATTTTTCCAGCACATGCTGTCTGCTTATGATTCCAAAATGGAACATTAGCAAGTGCGTGATTAACAATATACGGACATAAACGAAATCACAGTGTAACTATCCACCAAATGCATAAAATTCTGCTGGTCATGAAAATTGGATGAAAGAAGTTTTGCAGAACCCCTCATTCCCCATCAATATTCAAAAAATATAGTTATTTTTACTACAAAGGTAAAAAACGGCTATAAGATGCATTATATCATTAAACAATTTGTGGGAAGCTTTCTTTCATTTCTTTCAATCCAAATCCAGCTTTCATCACAGTTTTATTTAATAATACTTTAAGACTCAAGCTCAGTCTAACTACCCAAACACGTTCATAAGTATTCATATTCAAATTACCAACAATGGATACTTTCATTGTCCGAGCACTTATGTATCGATGTTAGCTAGTTACATTACAAATTAATTGTTTATTGTAAAAAATAATTCAGTAGTTCAATTGTGAGCTTTTGAAACGTCTAGGAAAGTTTTGAATCGTTTGCAAAAAAGTACAAAGGAAACCAAAGTTATACCAAGATTGTTATAAAGTCTTTGCATTATGCCAAATTGGAGCAAAACATTATAGCAATAAAAATATTGTTTCCAATAATAAAAAAAGCAACTACAGTCAACTTTCTATTATCATTTAAAATGTTTGTTAATTATTTTGCTTTTTATGGCAGGCCTAGTGGAAACTCTTCAGAATCCTGAATTGTAAGGCCTCTTGCAGGATCCTACAGCTACAGAAATCATGTCCAAATTGGCTACTTTATCACCAAATTGGCTATCTTCAAAGTAGCCGTAGTGGCTACCTTTTTTATACAGATAGGTATTGCACAAAGTCAAAAAGTAGCCGTATTGGATACATTGAGTCTCATTTTTAAACAGTTAAATAAAACGTAAAACGGATTTCACCATCGGATTCAACACATCTATTTACATATATTTGTACATATGAGACTCTACTAACGACTCGTAAGTGTGTAAAAATGTCAATTTTGGAAAGGTGTTCCCAGTAGCGTAGCAAGTTTTGGTCCGGCCTGGACCAAGCCTGTTTTTACGTACTAAAAATTGCAACTATTTACTACTTTTAGGCCTTAAATATGGATTTTTCTAACCCTTAAACCAATTTGATTGAAATTGAAGCCAATTTTGAAACTAAATGAGTCACAATTGTATAAAGATTTGATATTTTACTCTATAATTCAGCACTTTTAAGAATTTTGACCCGTTTCAGTGGTACGGCCTGGACCGAGGAACTCCCCTGGGACCCCCGTTGCTACGCTACTGGGTGTTCCACAACGCCTATCTGTATAAAAAGGTAGCCACTATGGTGAAAAAGTAGCCAATTTGGTGATGACGTAGCCATATTGGTGATAAAGTCCCCAAATTGGTGATGAAGTCACCAAATTGGTGATAAAGTCACCAAATTGGTGATAAAGTAGCAATATTGGATAGGTAGCCTATTTGGTGATAAAGTAGCCAATTTGGCCAAGTTTCCTGCAGCGGTCCTAAGAGATTTAGAACTCTTTCTTCAACTTTTTGATTTCATTAACCTTTTTGGGCAACCACAATGGTTTTCGTGAAATTCCTAAACGCAACAAATGTATTCGTTTCATTATGCTGTTGCAAGTGGCTCTGCAGATTTTTTAGAAACTTTAAACTTAATTTGTTTTAACACTCTTTTTATCAACTAATCATTCTTGGAAGAAACAGACAATATGACTAATAAATCGGAACCGCGAAAAGTAAAATGCGCAAACTAATTTCTTTTACCTATTATGTTTATTAATAATTATTGTTAAACTATTTATACTTAGCCAACTTACTTTTTCAGCAATTTTTTGCATTATTCCCGTTTTCCTTTTTTCTATCACTTGATTGATTTAGAGTGGAAGTTGCGGGAAAATGCCGCTTCGTCTATAGTCCCTTTTTATACCAGGTAACCCAAATTAAAGACCATTCAAAAATGAATTTCCTGAGCATAAGTGTACCTGAAAAAACGCTCCAACGAAGAAGTCCAACAGGACCTATCCCTATTCTGACCCCAATCCGGAGCCATATCTTTAAGTGTAGGCAATACTGTCAGTTCAGCCGACCAAACCCAAAGGATTTCGTAAAAAATTAAGTGTTTTAATTTTTGAAATTATGTATTTGATAAATTCTTTTAGTATATAAAACATTAGCGATTCTATCTGAAAATTCCAATATTTAAGTTGTCTCTTTAGTAGACATATGATCAGTATGCGGTGGCCGTCAAGGATGAACTGAGAAAATAAAAACGTACGTTACTCTCTTTGGTCTATTACTTTGATGATTTCATTACATTGAACTTAACATCCGCTTCAAACGTCCGTTTCACATCCCTTTTTTGACCCAAGTCCATAGCTTATTTCCTTACGTTCATAATCCGTGCATAATTTGTTATTAGTTTTCAGTTATCGCCTAATCAGAATTGTTACGTATATCCGCTGTATAATTTTTTTAAAGTTATGGTAACGCTTTTTGTAGGTTTAATAGAAGACATGAAAAATTATTATTTCAACTAATTTCATCCGTTTTGAATAATAGATGAAAGCAAAAACAAATTTAGTTGCTATTGTAATATCATCGCTGTTGCAAGCAATTACAAAATTAACGGGGCAGCAAGGTTGTATTACTGTTGGCTGATTACCGCAACAATTAAAATGCAATTTTTAACATACACGTTTTCAAGTACACATTTATTCTTAAGTAATCTAATAAACTAACTCATCGCCTTAACTTAGACTATAGGGTCAACCAGCGGTCCAGCACTGATGAAATTCATCCGGAAAGATCCCCAAATAGTATAAATAGATTTGGTAGCCAAAGAGGTCTAGTTTCATCGTATAGGATTCGTTCAAGGGGGTATATCTACGGCAACAACCTACAAAGAAAAATACAAAAATTAAAATCCCTCAAATGAGCTGTTTTATGCTTTGGTAGTCAAAATCGTACACCCGGTCAATAATATTTCAAGATTTTCATGATGACCATATGATTGTCTACAAAAAACTGAGTCAACCAAAGCCTGCGGCAACAAAATCACCCCCATAGTGCATTAGAGATTAGCCATGTAACTACTATTACGTCAAAATGCACCTATTTCCCAGAAAAGTTTCAACCAATACGCATTGTCACAAGTTTGTAATAAATGTTCAGGCTGAGTATACATAACACACCGTAGAATTACGGTGTTATACGGTATTAGAATTAACACCAAAAAAATTACCTGATAATATAGTTTTAAAGAATTAAAATCCTAGTTTCATTAACAGCTTTAAAAAATTCAGTTTTAGTTTTTATTCTTGTTTTGCTTAATTTGACAAAAATTGAATAAGTTAGTCACGTATGAATATTGTAATGTATCCGTGATGAGAGCTATTTAGTTCAGTATGTCAGCCTTAGTCACTAAGATTGTTGTTGGAATTCCAACAGTAAAACTCGTGTTAATTACATCCGCGCGCACACTTGCGAAGGTTAGAAACATGTCCTAGATATTTAAAGTTACTCGTCATTTATAATTTATAATAAACCCGACAATCCGAGATGTAGCGATGTACCTTTAGCGGATGTAATTTCCGTTTAAAAACGTGTCATAAGTGACATCCTCAATGGACTGCTTTTGAATGATATATCACACCCTAAGTGTTTCATTGAAAGTGCATGACCTTTGGACTCGTTCGAAATTTCGATTTCAATTTGCGGTGCATATTCATCATCAGCACAGCAATACCTTTCGAATGATATATCATAAGCTTTAATGGTATTTGAAACAATTAGTCGTGACCTTTGACCTGTTAGGAAGTCCGATTTTAAAATTGCGGAGGTTTTAAAACCAAAGCAACTTTTGGAGTGTTAGGAGTTAAGCCTGTACTCTCCACTCGAGCAGAACAATTCCTAGAATTTTAAAAATATGTATTTCGATTTACCAAATAAATTTTGTAATCTTTCCGACTACATCCATCCAAACAGTCGTATATTAGGCTTCCAAACTCACAGGAACTTTTGCAGAAACTTAGAAATAAATTTGAGCTGCTTTAAATTTGAAACATCAGCGACTATGTATTTTTTAGGGATCACAATACTACATAAGATTTCTACTAAATATATTCAAATTTTTGTATCCTATTGTTGATGATTAACTAAAGTTTTTTCAACATATCTGCCCACAAATATTTGTAACACTGTTGCCCGTCATTTAACCAAAACTCAATACCTACTGAGAATCAGAAAATTATCTTGGATTTAATTGGCATGTGATTTCTCAAAAATTTGATACACCAAATAAAAACCCACACAATGAAAAATGAAAAAAATTGAAACCGAGCATAAACGATAGAATAGGTTGAAAAATGTGATTGTAAGTTACCTGTAAAAGTTAGAAAAATCAGAAATTTTTCCCATTAAAAGTTTGTTTTGTCTCTCTCCGCAGGTCCCTTGACAGTTGGAAAATAGCTGAAAACAGGAAAATAAATTATATGCTAATGAAAACAAAATCATTTGGGTAACGAATTTAAAAGAAAAATTCCGATCGAAAGTATCGTTTAAAATTAATTAAATTTAGCAGTTTAAGGAATATGATTACACTTTTAGAAGTAATAATTTATTTTTATATAAAAAAAACTTACGAGTATTTCTCGTTACTGATTAGCTTCATGCTACATTTTTTTCCGTTAGATAAGTTAAGGGACCTCAGAAATAATAATACCAGTGGGCTTCCTATCTTCATGCTTTTCCTTTGTGCAACGCTTCAGCTTTGATCTTATGTCGAAAAAATAGGCGTTGGTTATGGTCAGACTGGACTACTCGATCTCTGAAACATGAAACAAGATAAAACTAGTTTATGTGCATTTAAATCCCTACTCGTCCATCTTAGTCATTCTGCATATTTAATTCATTGTTCATCAGTCAGTAGCGGATGCAGAGCGTTATGCAGGAAAGTTATATCTTCACATCCCATCGTGTAGCTTATTCTTCTTGCAGAAAAGCAACCAATATAGTGAAAATAGGAAGGTGTCGTGAATTGGTACTGGTCTCCATTGGCCATATCTACATATTTTTGCCTTATAAATATTCCAGGGATACGGCTGAAGTAGTGAAAGTACACTCTCCCCCCCAAAGAATTGGTCAATTTCTTCAACCCATTTCAGCCTGGTTTAAAACAGGTGTCGTAACTGAGTTTGCATAGCATTATGTTGCAGTCCAAATATGCAAGTGCATTTACTATGACGACGTTAGTACACTACACGCTGTGAGTTTAAATGGGAGCGTTTCATACATACCTAATTGCAAGTTATTTCAGTTGTCAGAACTTTTTATTAGTTGTTCTCAATCTACCCTAAATGTGATGTATGTTTCCTGCGGCTAACCAGAAAAATGACGATGCAAAACTTTTGGTTTGGAAAATTACACCACGAAAGCAGTCTTTTATAATAAAAAAGAGAAAGGTTGTAAATTTTGGAAGAGGAACAAGCTGGTATGTTTATTTGAGGCATGGTGCAAAGAAATCCATTAAAGTTAATGGCTTGTTTGTTGAGCTTTCGTATGCTTTACATGTATTATACCGTAAAACAGCAGCACAAAATCATTTCGATTATCCCTAAATATCCATCTAGCGACTGACATAGACCAACTTTTTCTTAATTTAGAAACACACATTGAACAAAAAATAATGACAGTAAATTGACAAATGATTAACGCAATAATAATATGTGAACTGCTCAATCATAAAAATTCACACTTGCTATAAATATGGTCTCGAGAATTAATGAAAAGTTGGGAAAGATCACAGGTTTAAGTATCTTTAGCAGTACTTCAGAAATCCTATTTATAAGTAAAATCATCAATGCTAACGAAAGTAAAAAAATAAATTTTTAAATTTGCACCACTTGCAAATCTGTGTATATCAAGCCACAGGGATTATTAGCGTCCTTGACACCTTTATGTTTGATGTACAATAAGGTGTTGGTTTCTAGACAAAAATATCTCAACCCAGAGACACAATCTATTTTTATCAACATGATTTGATTTTGTAGAGAAGTAAAATATTAAAGTCGTTTATGGAGGGGGTTTCTTGAGTTGAAAGAATAAAGAGAGAAAAAGAGAGTTTCAACTGTCGTTTTATGTATGTACAGTGAAGGATTTATTTACGAACATTTATTATTGCATTAAATTCTTCCTAAACTTGAGATTTCGAGAGGACAATAAAACTATTCCTTGGAGCACTTTTATGAAAATGTAACAAATACTCAATTTACGATGCCTATTTATGGAACAGCAGCGACACCGACAGTAAAAATTGACCACTATCTTTAACAAAAAGCGTTGGAAGAACTGTAAAAAGTGAAAGCTTCCTATTATTGAAACAATTTTTTGTTGTAGTCAATATCATGTGTCATCGTCGATTTTTGAAAATTGAAACAATTAATCGTGAATAATTATGGAAAGATGCATAAGAAATACGGGAATTTGACTTTAAGTTACCTATAAATGGTTGCAACAATCCGGAATCTTTCCCTAGAACGCACGTGGGATCTCGCTCCGTACTCTTCGTTTTGCAAGGTAAGGGACGAATACTGAAAACAAGCAAGCAAAGAAAAAACATGAGGACAAAATGATTTGGATTACGAATGGATAAATTGTTAGCAGTGACGTTATCATAAAAAACGTTTTATTGGGAATGTTTGGGAAACAATTATTACTTTTTTAGACATTTTTCAGATACTTAAACTATCCATCTCTATTAGAAAACAATTATGATGTTAATTGAACAGTATTACTGTAAAAACAAAGACAAAAATGAAGTGATATCCTAACAGCAGTTTTAATGATAAGAGATACTACAAATAGGTAGGGAAAAATATATTTGTTATAAAATACTTACGAAAGTATCCTGATATTGGATATTTTTATATGCAAACTTTGCCCTTGGATCAGTTTTTAAAATTGATTTTTAAATTTCATTCTGCATTTTGTTTTCACTGCATATTTTTCTACACTCCACCTTTCAAGTGATATCAACAAAAAACTAGGTGTTGGTCATTCTCGACTACTCGATCTCCCGAATGTGAACCATAAAGTATAGGCTGCTCATTAGGCTATATCCCAACTTGCCCATCTCATTCATTTGATAAATGCAATCTCTTGCCTATTAGAAAGCAGTGGAGGATGGGGGTTGTGCAGAAACCCCCTTCTTTATCTCTCAACTTGCTTCTCTTTCATTTCCTTGCATAATTTTGTAATGAAAGTGTACATTTATTGTGAGTTGGTACTGGTCATTTTTAACGCAATCCTATCTATATATTCCCATCCTTCGCAATTTCTATGGATTTCGCTGATGTTCAGAAAAGTACACATCTCTCAAAAAGAATATACTTGGGAGCGTTTCATGTACATAACTGCAAGTCACTTTTACTTCTCAGAGTTTTTCTATCGGGGTTCTCTATCTACCCAATTTATGTTTGCAGGTATGGTCTACTATAGGTTGCCAGAAGAAATAGTGATAGCTTACATAAAATTTCTGCTTGAGATGAAGATACTTACAGATCTCTTGCTTGGCTATCATTTCTTGTAGATGAGTAAAGAACAAAGTCCAAAACCAAATAAAGGTTTGCATTTACATCACCCCAGATTTCCATTGTCTTTGTAAAGCAAAACGCTATTGATGTATACCGAGATAATCTGTTAAATGATATTCAACACGTAACCTTTGGATATTCGGCTTGCTTGATGATAACTGAAATTATCACAGAATCCAAGACAAAATAGTTCACAAAGAAGATATTCATTGAAGTTATAGTTTAGTTCTGAATTAAAAAAACGTCAACACGGCAGACTCTAACGTTGAACAGGTAGACATTGTGGAACTAAATTTTATTTTTCATTATTTGCTTGCTTGCTGAGTTAGCAGACTCATATGTGATGTGTCATATCATGAAACATCAACATAATGTCACCAAACCTTACTCTAAATTACTCTAAAGAATGACAAAAACCGTCATAATCATCATACAGAATCATACGTCAACCAATAAGTGATAAAAGTAGATTGACCGAGGTTTAGTGCTGAAAAGTTTATAAAATGCATAAATGGGATAGTGGGAATATTGTTAAAAATGTTGTTTCGCTAAATTTAAAATTTCACATGAGCATCACCGGCTGCTAACCTAATTTACAATATAACAACAAAACTCATTTGTTATGTAAGATTACTTATTATTATTAACATTATGTAAGCTGTATGGATAAAACGTTTAACAAAGAACTTTTGAAAGGAAAATTGAGCACTAGTTATTTTTTAAGGTTTACGTTATAAAAAAGTTTTGTAAAAACCTTTCTGCGTTGTAAATTATATAAAATCCGATGCTGCATTAACTTGCGCAACAACTTTCAGATTAATGATTGAGAAACAGTTTGGTTGTAGAACACAAGTATAACAATGCAATATTTAATGCTTTGATGAATTTAAAACAACTGCCAATCTCCTCCAAGTACCTTACATTAGTACCTTAAATTTGTAAACATTACAAAACGCGAAACGACTTTTCCACCCTTGACACCAACTGTGAAAAAATCGTGAAGGTATAATGCTTTGGTTGAAAAAAGGTTGCTGACTGAAGTTACCCAGCCCGTAAAAATTACAAGTACCATCCAAATTCTGTAAACTCTTGGGAACTTGGAGTTATGCAAGAACATTTTTCCTATCTTGGAAACGTAGCCTGCATCGCACTATTTTAGTTCTCCGTTAAAACCCGAGTTGACATACATTGAAGGTCAAAAGGCAAGTGATTATCACAATGCCCCGTTTCTCACCAGCATAAGAATGGCAAGATTATTATACCAAATATGAGTGTCAACTAAATATCCTATGAAAATTTGTCGAAAAATATTTTATAAATAAAACTTATATTTGTATAAATATAAATTCTAACTTGAGAAGTATTTCTGGAAAGGTTATATAGATGATAATTATTCCTTCCCCGAGTTGCTCCGCGCATGCGATATAAATATTCATTTGAAAGCAAACATCATGTTGGTTAATCACACAAATTATTTGGTTTGGAAAATAAATAGCTGGAATGGTGTAAAATGTGTAACAAACTGTGGGTTTATAAAATACAAACAATTGAATGATAATTGTCACAGAAGAATCGACGGGGGAAAACAGTGACTTATTGAATTTTTCTATTCTAGTTTGTGTGGTATCAGCAGCAAAGGAAAAAAGGTATGATGATAAATGCTCGGAGAAGTTATATTATACACTGTTTCGTTGGTAGCAGCAAAGCTAGCTGCTTGCTACGTAAATAAGTAGGCTTTTTCAATCAGCACATGTATGTTTTGTTGCATCATCATCATCAACTACATTTTCGCACATTCTGATGAAAATTACTCTTGGGCATGATATTTTTTCTGCTATTAACGCCAGCACTAGTTCATTCTGTATAAAAATGTTTATGCGAAAACCCGTACAAGTATCTAACTCTCCCATTGTTGGCAGATGAACAATGTTGTGTTGTTATGCAAGTTATAAAAAGTATATTCGCAAGAACTTTGAAAGACATGAAATGAAATCCTGAAGACTTTAACATTCAAAATACCTTGAGTAAATCGTCTTTCAAAGGAAATGATGGTGCTAGGCTGGAACTGAATTTAATATTTTATAAGCATGATTATGATATTTTGGCATCTCTTTGTTTGCTCCTGCTTGTGAAATTAACTGAACTTAAACGAATTTGTTTGACTGCGTTCGTAATTATTCTTAAGCTTAAGTGGTTTTAGCTGACCAGCAAGCCTGTCAAATTGTTGTGTATATCTTCGGGATATTTACGATATTTTATAATGCCAGAATTATTGCCTTTCTGATTTTTTTCGTATGTGAATGTTTAAATATTCATAAGTTTTCTGCTTATATTACTTCGAGCTATAATTGGGCTGGACTCTTACCCTTTAAAAAACACAGTTGGACAAATGAATACATTCCGCAACAAAATTGACATCCTGTTAAATACAATATAATTCGTTCCCTCAAATGCTATATTATTACACGTAATTACCACATCAAAAAAACGGTTTTAATATACGTGTATCATATAAATTGTTGAATGGTTAGCTGCTCATTCGTTTTATTCATTATTAATTTATAAACGTATATTGCAATTAAAAAATATAATTAACGTTGATTGAAACGTCTATTGTTAATTACACGACTCTCGCTGTGTTAGCAAGTGTACAATTATGCATATTTTGTTGTTATGCAAATTATGAAAGTTACAAAATAATAAAAAATACAACTTTATTGCACTTAATTAGATACATTTTAAAATAATGTAATCCATGTCATTTCTTAAAGAATAATTGTCTCGGCACTCGGAAAGTAGCCGTTTGGTACGATGCAAAGAGTGTCAATTTATTAGTACATACAAAGTATAAGTCTTGGTAAATTTTACAACGTTAATAAAAAAAACTCGTTTTGAACTATCCTAAATTTGGAGCCCAAGACAATTGAAGGATTCACTTCGTATTATGTTAGTGCCATAGGTAAAAGTGTCACTCAAATAACCTTTCTTTGCCCATTGTGAAGTGAAAATAGTTTTTGATAATGTTGAGTTTTGGGAAAGGCCATTCGTTACCCACAATCGTAACTAGCATAGTAAGGCAGGTTCTTGTATTATTGCAAAACAACAATACGACACGCCACAAACGCTGGGCACCTCCAGTCAGAGTTTTTTGTTCTGTTCGAATTCGTGGAAGAGTTCTCATGGTATAATTTAAAGGCATTTTCATTATCATCCCCAAATTTTGGAAATCCTTTGCAGATGCGGATCCAAATCTTTCCGTAATCTAAACTTACCGCTGTGCTGAAAATAGTTATTACCATTTTCCTAATTCCTTCTGGATAACTTGATATGACTCCAAACCCACATTTACTTTCAGGCTGATTGAACAAATTCTAATTAAAAAATCACTTAAGTTATTTTAGGTTCAAGCTCAGCGTAGGCTAACAAGGTAGTAAATGATTGTTCGCAATGTCAAACATTGATTCTATCACAACGCTGAAAATTAAGTTTTCAGCACCAATACACCCAATCATCTACAGTCCATTGCTTTCACTTTCAGCACGGACAAACAAAACATACCATTTTTTTGCAAAATAACCCAATCATTTAAAAAAAAGTTTAGTAGTAATTCTCATTTTATTTGTGAATATTTATGGAACATTCATTTAATCATATTACACAATTTCATACACTTTTGTAAACCAGAGGAGTTCAAAGCATCAGCCAAATTTCCGGAGCTGTCTCACCAGGAAAAGCAGGAAACCAACACGGCTGCTGACCTACTATTGTTTCTGCTCACGGACTTAAGGTTTCCTGGCTTTATTTCTCTCACCATTCCGTTTATTTCCCATTCTCAGATTCCCTTATATTTTAAGATTGTACTGTATTTATGTATTAAATTCTTTGTTTTATTCCAACTCAGCGTTCTAACTTGTGGCAAAGAATTACGATTTCAATCAAGCTAACAAAACGTATCGGTTAGGTTAAGAATAAAAATTGATACAATTTATGCAACCAATGAAAATAAAATTGGTTTGTTCACTATTTTACACATTTCGTATGTCCAGTACACAGCACAACTTCAAAACCTCTTCATGACCAGCACGCACAATACCCCATGCCTGTACGGTTGACTGAAGTCCAAGATAGCCTTATGTAAGTAATTGGGCCTAAGGTCCAAAGACTTTGGTCCAATTTGCCCTATAAATCGGTCAAGCGTATAGGAAAGCCAACTGTACCATCACGGAATACTCTGTTGGCTCCATTGTACAACACAACCGATCCAACATAACATAGGTTTCCACATAAGGAACTGAAGAGAGTTGCAAATTATCCAAACCTTGATCTTTTGCAGCTGCTAGAATTCTCACTTTCCAGATGAACCCCATTCGAGAGATACATGTGCCACTAATAAATGAATTTATGATTTCCATCCTCAACAACGTCGCATAATCTTGAGCATCAAAGCCACCGTCCCTCCGCCTTCTCAAAAACCGTCGCAATGTAATCGCCTAGGAGCTGCCTTCCGTGAACCTGTGTAAAAAGCTCAGGATTGCCTTCTGAAAGCTAGTGCAGATATGAAAGTGCCAGACATTGCATTTCGTTTTAATGAATGTTACATTAGGCGCATTTTTGTTGGGGGAACAATTGGGGGCTTTAGGTTTGCTGAGAATTCCGCTTCTTTAAAACTGATCACCAGTTTTGGTACTGCCGAGGTGGTCGAAGTAGCAGTCCATGATTCATTGCGGCATGAGAACTTTTGTCGCCAACAACAACGACTTGAATATCCCGTGAGTAACTAGAAGTATGAGTGAAAAGTGCTCGAGAAAGTGCCAAGCTGATTTACCCCTTCAAGTATCAGCTCACCCTCAAGTATGTTAAGCACAAGAAACTATTAGCAGCCGTGGCTGCCCACATTCCTTCCAAGCTTGTCAGTGTCCATCTCGGAATGTAGAACTTGCCCGATGAATCCCATCTAAGCCATTAGAATGAATTTTTTTACGCACCGGAAGAGGAGAATTGACTCGAATATCAGTGCTTCTGAAATTAGAAAGATAAATAGTCCCGAGGTTGGTCTGGAGTAGCCCTGCAAGACCAGAAGGAGAGAGTGGGTGCGTACTGAAGATAAACATACTTGACTCTTATCCACCTTATCTTCCGTGAGCTGACTACAGCCCGTGACCATGCTATTGTTGATAAGTTTGTTGTAGAGCGTAACGCTGACCGTTTCCTGTACATATGTTGCACATATGCATGAGATAAACCCATTGTTTGAGGAGGTTTGTTCCTTTGCGTGTGAAAACGGGCGTTGTAACAATAGCAATGTATGTTTGTTCCCTTCAAAAAATTCTTACAAAGCTTTTACCAGTATTGGTGAACCCATCATGTTATCTTCTTTTTTCGTGCCAACGACGATAGTTTTTCATTTGTTAGTTGTTCCAGTACTCCTGTCTTAGATAAATGTTTAGCAAGGGTCCTCGTGCTTAAACGAAGACGGAGGTCCGCTAGCATTACTATTATTATCTAGAAGTCTGATACTGAACCATGTGTTGTGGCAATGCCCCTGAAGAAAAGGGTTCAATCATGTAAGGCAATTTAACGGTAAACAAGTGGCTTTAAGTTAAGCATGTCCTTACTTCCCGCGTAGATCAGTTATCAAAGGGATTTAGATGGGGAATTAGAAAAAGTCTAATACCACATGTCGCTTAGCTGGATAAAATGTCTCATGGAGCAGGGCATGCATCGAGAACTTTCACCCTGCTCTTGAAAATCACAAACACCCACCTCGCCAGTTCTAGGCATATCGCACTCTGGGCAATTCACTCGTTCGAGAAGGATCTGAACTGGATTGGTTTAATAAATAATGGCACGAATACTTTATTTTTGTATGATCAATATAAAGCATAACCTTCGAAATCTTTTCCGGAGAAACTTTCACATTGCCCCAAAGCTGTTATCATGCTTAAATAAAGGTTCACTGATCGTTGGACTTCTTTGCACAACCACAGAAAACTCCATTGGGCCCCCCATAACTGAAATATTTACATGGGTTTCCACATAAGCAACTGTGAAAAGTTGCACATCATCCAAATCATGATTTTTTGCAGTTGGTAGGTTTATTAATCTCCAACTGATCCCCACTTGTTAGCAATGCTTCTAGTAATCGCCTAATATGATTTTCATTCTCAACAGCGTTAAATACTCTCCTGGGCATCAAATACGTATCTCAGCGTTCCTAAACCAGTCGCAGTAATGGGATTTGAGTATCTCTCTGGGCGGACAATTGTGGGAAGCTTCTCCTTCATCAAACGGGAATAGATAGTTGGGAATCTACTGAAGCACTCCCTGTCAGAGACACTTGGCTTCAAACTCATCTGTAATCATGGTGAGAAAGGCATGGTTTTTTTTGGCAAGACAAGATTTGTGTGTTCTTGCGTAGATTTTGAATTAAAATCCACAGGCCACAGACTATATCAAAATCTACTTCAACTTGATGGATTTTAATTCGAAATCTACAAACTTTTAGGACTAGATTGTAATGCCTACGTATCCAGCAACTAGATGACTACAATCGTGGGTCATGGCGTAGAAATTGTGTTTGTAGAATTAAAACTATCATTATTTAGTGTAGCACCAAAACAGGCTCATCCCACCATGTAATTCAAATGCACTTTTTAATGGTGTGCGGGCAGATAATGCCGTTTCGGTTGCTCATAACCGTTGGCACATAAAAATGCACGCTGTTTTCAGCAACACTTATCGAGAAAAGCTGGCACCTTAAAGAACGCGAAGAGAGTAGGTGGAGGTATCTGGAGGCTCATTCCTTAGCATGAACTACCATTTAGGTGGGAAGTAGTGTCCCGGAATTCCACATCTCACATAGCCCCATGTTGCATGATTTGACTTATATGTAGTGGGTTGCATTGTCATTGGATAAATTTACGATGATGGTGATTCCAATTTGCAACTTGTGTCATAAAAGGGAATTGTGTAATTAGACAATGCTCAGGTCTGCAGTGGGCACATGACTGCCTGTCAAGTAAGAACAAACAAACGTAAACACAGAAGATCGAAATCTCCCAAAAGTGAGTTTGGGAACGAGTCTTGACGCAAGATACATTGCGAGATCTTGTAGCAGTACCCGAACACAGTGGCCTAAACATTTGACGGTAGTTAACGGTCCGCAATGGAATCAAATGAAGAGGTTTACGTACATCCAGCGTAAGATCACAATTGAACGTTTCCGATGCCACTTGCCATTCAGCTGGAGTAAATGTCTCATGGAGCAGGGCATGCGGAGATGATAACACTCGTCTCTGCGAGAAGCAGTGCAGCTGATGGGCTTGTAGAATCCAACATTTTTCAACCCTGGATTATGGATTAAAGATTAATGCTTGACATGGTTGGGATTAAGGATTATCGATTAATTGCCTAATTTTTCTGCAAAAATTAATCCAAGATTGGATTAAGGATTATGCAAACATTAACAAAAACACTAAAGGTAAATGTATAAAAACGGGTTTATACGAATAAACCAATATTCGTTGTAAAATTCATTAATGAAAAACATACAGTGTTCGACTAGGATGACTGTGATTTCAGTGTATCATTTGTAGTGAGTGAGTTAGTAAATGCAGACGAATACAATAACGACCATACAGTTATGTGATGCTAAGATAATGAAAGGAAGCAAATAAGCCTAAACAGGTTTGTGTACAAAAATGCATTAGTAAAACAAGTTTGCATACGTGTATCGTATGAATTCATTCTATCACTCCCTGAAAACTGGCAATAAAACTTTGACTCATTGCTAAACGTTATAATTTTATGACGGTATTGGTATGACTTCTGTTTGTACGCACGATGACTTTCAAATATTTTGACTTCTTTAAACTCTGATTTCACCAGTAAACAGTTTAGTTCAAGAGTGCGGATGAAGAGTCTCCTCGTCAGCTAAATCCAACACACAAACACTTTAAAAAAAGAGAAATGTAAACGAAACAGTAAAACATTAAGAGCAAAAATCCATTGACCCCGACGTGATTTGAACACGCAGCCTTCTGATCTGGAGTCAGACGCGCTACCGTTGCGCCACGGAGTCTTGTATAAAATAAACACAACAGATTTGCACATAATCGTTTTTGTGTATACAAAACTTATATTGAAACAGGTTTAATACGCACGCGTGCACTTGAAACACACATACCAGACCAGGCAAAGTATTTGCAGCATAATGGTACAAAAACCTTGTACTATAGAAGCGTTATGCTATCCAAAGCAATTAAAACCCTGAATATGTCTCTCTCACACTCGCTCATTATCATAACTGCTTCCTACCCAAGCTTTTGTGACGTGAGATACAATACAGTGCAAAAATATTCCGGTGAATGTAATTATGAGCTTAAATTACAATGCAGTTTGCTCTTTTAATTTACATCATGCCATGATGGCTACCAAACCAATGCAATAAAGATGAAGTCTTGTTGGAAATCAAACAACTCATTTTATGAGTTAGAGGACCACAGTGTTTTGATTCTATGTAACCAAAGCACACAATAAATATTTTGGTCTAAAATACAATTTATTATATGCATTATGCACCTAAATACGCACACTCAAAATTTTCGGAGATTTTTTATTTATTAGCATCATTGCTGTGCTTGCTATACAATATACAACTCCACATATTCATATTCATTTTAATTGTTGCATTATAAGCATTTCATTGATAGCTCATACGATCCTACCATTCATTCATTCAAGTGTTTGCAAGCCAGATAAATAATATGAGTTTATACTTCATCGTCCCCCATGAACTTGTATGGCACATCCTATTAAATTATGCACTTTGATGAGAAATGTTTGTCACACAACTGCTGACATGCGCATATTATGGCTCGATGAACTCCAAACAAACGTCAGTTGTTGGTTATCCAGAAGATGTGGCATTTAGTTGGAGAATGGAGTATCTCTTTTCTAATTTAAATTAAAGGATGCCATTGTTTTCGCGCGTTTTGTTCTGTTATCTTTTTATTGCAGGATTCTCTGGCACTTTTGTATAACCAGTTTTCCATACGTAACTGTTAAAACTATTGAAATCGATTTGCACAGTTTTGGAAGAAACAGAAAAGCAATTTAATCGTCGCCGAGTGAACCAACTAAACGATGCTTTTATCCCAACTCATTATGACTATGACCTCCAGTTGAGAGTAATTCTTGATAAGGATGGAGGAAGCGTGCCTGGAAGAGTTAGAATTGTTGGGGTCAATCGACAAATTGCCACTCGGATTGGTTTACATGCAGGCTTGCTAAAAATGAATGAAAGTTCTGTTAAAGTAAGTTCAAATTAAAACTGAACAAAGTATTTGTTAAAAAATTTTATTAACAATAATGGTTGATATAATTCCAAAAAAGGTATATTCTCAAGGGCGATTGCTTCCATTGAAGAAACGTCAACATAAACCTCAAGTATTTATTTGTGATTGAGCTCAAGAATGAAATTGGCACACACAAAGAATTGGAAAAAGTTCTGGAATGGGGTGACAGGGGTAAATTCCCATTTTATCGGATTACGAAGTAACAACTAGACAGAGGAGTCAACTGGAGTTGTAAAGAAAATAGTTTTTACCAATTTACAATTTCTTCGTGGTCAGGATAGTTGGCTAGATACTACTCTCCATCGTGCATCTTTTTGCTACAGTGTGTTCCCCTGTTTTGATGAGGTAACGTTTTTTAAATTAAGAAATTAAATACATTTAACATTAATGTAATGTTTAAATTTATTTTTACCCACATCTCAAGGCTACGTATGAGTTAACTATAATCAGGAAAGCTGAACAGGTAGCCTTGAGCAATGCTCAGTTGCTGAGCTCATTACCACAGCAAGTTCGAAATTATTCAACTTGTTGTGTGTTGTAAAACTTCAGTAAAAAGTAAATTACATTTTATAGTTCAAAGTTTGATGGATGGGTAGTGGACAA
>LJIJ01001728.1:0-37530 GCA_001718145.1 Orchesella cincta
AGGACTTTTAATTACTGTTCTAGCTTATGGTTATATCTATAAAGATATTCAGCGTGGCGCAGATCTGACCTCTATTCGGCATAGGTTGCAGGTTTGAGCACAAACGCAAGGTAATTGGCTATTTTTCATTGTGATTGCCTATATTTCATACACGTATCAAAGCTTTATTTCATCCGACCCTTGCGTCTGTTGGAGATTCCAACGCCGGCAGAACTAGCCGCAAAGCACCAAAGGGTGTGGCAGATACCGTAGTTCAGGTACTGCAGAAGCATTAATTGCCATGTTTCCCCCACATTATGCAAAATCGCTGGCTGATAGGTTAAATGTGGACAGATCGAGGTTGCATACGATATTTGCAGATGGGTTTCTAGAGTTATATGAAAAAGAGAACTTAAATTGCTTGAGATCATGGCTAGAGAAAAGCTGGCCGTGCAATCGGAACGGTTATCTGCTTTAAATACTGGACTTGGAAGACACTACATGTTTGTACATGAGAAATATCTTTGTCAGGCTTTCAATATTAACCAATTACTACCTGTAAGTTTAGATTATGTATACAAAATGGGGTATATGTCACATAAATTGTCGACAATGTTTAATAGATGGATTGAAGGAGGAATATTTGAGTGGAAGGAAAATTTCGTACAACGTTTGAGCTTAAGATCTTCACGGTGGTATGGGTTAAAACGAGCAGATAGTTTCCCGATGACAAAACCCCTAAGATTGAAGTCTATTTTGGGGATTGCTTGTTTAGCACATGTTTCTATTGCCTGTATTGTGTGTGTAGTTGGGTTGGTACAAAGTCGACAACGTAGGCATTTGCTTTGGAAAGAAATAATGTCAGTTGCTAAAATCAGTTATGAATGCCTCCGTAAAGTTATATCGAAATCAAGCCAATTTTTAAAAAAATTTGGTTTGAACCGTGTAACGCTCTTTCTTCTACTTTTGACGCTAGCTATAATGCTATTCTGAAAATGCCCGTAATATTCGTGTTACTCTCTTTCTAACCTTTAACTGACAAATACAATGTACTAATGATTCAAAAACTTGTTATGCTTTCTATTATGAGTTCGACCACGATTCTACAGTTGCTTGATTAATAAAACTTTATGAAGAACACTAATCATTTAATTGTAATAATAACAAATAGTAGTAACTGATTTATTTCCACGCAAACCTCTATCTTTCACAACTTGAATGATAAACTTTGAAATGTATTTTGACTCTTGACTCTCTGTCCGACTCGGTGTACCGTCGGTGGCGAACTGAGTTGCTGTTGGTATTTTGCTTTGGATGATGAGGCATGAAACCTCCACATCGTCCACTTCAAATCCTCGCAATAAGTCCATGGGGCGATGGGGAGCTTAGCAGCTCTGAAGGCAGCGAGTTGGATGGAGCTCCGATAAGGTGTCGTCCGTGTTGCTGTGAGGCAAAGCAGCCTCACATACTCCCACTTCAAAAGTCCCCCAGGGGATGAAGGCACCTCCTACCGTGATGAGTCATGTTCTTTAGCTGGCGTTATGGGAGGAAACCTCTTGGACCACTGCATCTTCATCCTACTCCGCTCCTTTACGTTTGCCATTGCGCCCGACGGCCACTCACGAAGAGTCTCGTCAAGCCGCCTACAAAAGGTTGTAAAACAAACACAATTAGTTTTTTCCTCATCTTACACGTTATAACGACCTGATCGTCGAATTTGCTACGGTTTACTACAATTTTTTACTGAATTTTGATTACTAACTACTTTTTCTCCTTTTACTATTATACATTCAATATCATACACATGTTTCTCCACAAAGTCAACTACCCTCTTCGCGGTAGCTACTCTCACTGGAAACAACTCAACACCTTTACTCAGCTCCTCCTGACGACTAGTAAATGTTGATTCCGACAGTATGGACTGACAGGAAATGGACCACGCAATCAATGTCGATTTTTACGAAAATTTTAGTTGCAACCACTGCCTGGCCTATTAATCCTGCTGGCTCCTGGTCATCAAAGTACCCCTTCTGGTAGACATAAAACTTCTCACGTACATCATTATACATTATTTTCCAAAAACACTTTGTTAATCATCCCCATGCGGGTCTTTTTCACCCCAAAATGACCTGCATGTGGACTATTTAAGAAACTTCTCAATATTTTACCCCTCATTTCTTCGGGAATTACTGGTACCTTTACCATTTCAAACCTCAACTTTCCTTGTCCAGTGCTACAGCCTATAAAAGCCGAATTGCTAACTGCACCATCGTCAAGAGTTTCGGAATTTGGAGTGATCAGCTCCGACCCGTTGCTCGAATGACTACTGGATCTCCTCTTCTTCTTTTTCTTCACATCCAATCTTCTTTTCACACTTTTGGACATTTTTCCCTCCTTCAAGTAATGACCACTGTCTGACGATGACGCCGTCAGACAAGTGGACAGTTGCTGTAGTATCTGGATTATCTCCTCACCTTTGTCTTGGGCATATCAAATCTTCCTCAATGTTGGACTTGACTCGACCAGGGCAGATACTGATATGCACAGAACATCCGAGTCGTCACCTAGATAATCTGTCTCATCAGCATCCGCAGGAATTGGATTTCTTGATAGCGCGTCCGCAACCACATTATCCTTTCCCCTGACATGTCGAATCTTGTCTGAATAACCGCACAGCCCATCTTCTCAATTTCTCCACCTTAAATTTCTCCGGATACTTCAGCGCTTTATTGTCCGTGACAATATGAACAACCTCTCATAGATAAATTGTTAAGAACGGCTCCCGTGCCACATTACTTGCATCCAATTAGAAAATTATAATTTATACTCGATAATACTCTCATTTATGGCAATGTGCCCAGAACCTGAATTTAGATAAATATTTGTATAAAACCCTCCACGGGACAGTGTCTTCAAGATATAAGACGCTTTTTTTTGGTAATAAACAAGGGATATGTTAATTTTTTTTGTTAAAGACTACAAAAAAAATGTTTCAATTTCGTGGGACTAATTTGAATATTCATATCTTAACTTCCTACAGTTTCCATAATCTCCTGATTCATACACATCACTTTTAAATTTTTTTACAATGTCAAACTTATGTCTAATTTCAAAGCCAATGACTTACGAATCAACTCGAGTGCTGATCCGTTGTTCAAATATGGAAATAGCAGGAACCTCATCTTCAATTGAGTCAAGTGAATGGGAGAGCAAAAGCTGGTACTGTTGCTATTGCCCTCCTTCTGTGTTTAAATTAACATCTTCTGTTTTCTCCTCGTCCTCTGTTTTCGCTCCCTCTTGTCCGTCTTGCGGTCCATTAAAGAAACCTGCAGACGGACAGATTCTAGCGATGTGGCCTGGCTGTTTGCATAAATAGCAGTCCTTGTTTTCATGAGGGTTGTTCCCTGTTTCTGGAGGTCTTCCGTAAGTACCTTCTGTCTGTCTTCGGAATTCATCCTTCTTTGCATAAGCCGGCATTGGCTCTTCTTTCGCTGTCCTTGTTTGCGGTGGTTGACTTCCACTTGGGCCTGGATTAGCATGACTATTATGATTAAACCTCGGTGTAAATCGTTCACTTAACTTACGCGGCCCATTATATTGTTGAAAGCTTCTTTGTCCTTCATTTGTCCTCTCTTTTGGATATAGATGTAAAGGTGGCAGAGGTGGCGTCTCTCTCCTTTCTTCCATCCTATCCAGGCAATGTAAGTCCCTAAGAACTTGCTCGCATCTATCAATGAGGTGCTCGGCCGTTGCAGTTTTCAATTCCCCAATGGGTAGTTTCAACCGTGGCTGCAAGCCTTCCCTACACCTCTGAACTGATGCCGACTCAGGTTCCGCTGGGTAGACTTGTTTGGCTAAGTCCATCATTTCCCAGACGTATGTTTCCACCGGTTCTCTTTCTCCCTGCTTTCTTGTAGCTAAATGGTGTTGTCGCCTTTGCTGTTGTTCTGGAGTGTCATATTTATTCTTGAAATCCGTTTTGAACTCGTTCCAGGTGTACACTGGGTTGTCTGCCTTCTTTGTTCTCAGCCAACACTTTGTGTGGTCAGCCAGAACAGAAGGTAGGAGGTCCAGGTAATCCGCACGTTCAAAACCTTGACTCCTAAAATATGACTCAAGTTCCTCCAAGTATGTGTTTGGAGTCTTTTTCAACTCCTCAAATACCGGTGGCTTTACATTTGTATTTAACTGTTTCACTTTAATTGTCGGTACGTTAATTGTTACCCTATTTGCTGCAATCCACTCGTTGAGTGCTCTCGTCTTGGTAGGAGTTAGGGCTGCCAACACCTCAGGTGGCAAAGACATTGTGAATGAGGGTGTGGGGTGGGAGCCTGCGGGGTGCTAGTAGAGGATGGTTGTTCACGTATTGGAGTCACTCCACTTCCAATTATGACAGGCTCAAAATTCCCTTCCTCATCAGAGTCTAGAAATAGTTGGTGTGTTTTGAGTTGTCTTCTTGTCCCTTTTTTCCTCAGTGGTGGTCTTGGTTTATTTCTTTGCTCAAGGGTAGTTTTCCTCACTGATCTACCGGGTGGTGTTTCCGAGGGTCAGTCGACATGAAATTTACTCATTAAATCATATGTTAAAAACCATTCAAAACTATCAGGTAAAGTTGACTCTCGTTAGTCAATTCCTGAAAAAATACACTGGTTAATTTGCCTATTTTTCTCAATTCTAAAACTCTTTCCTTACCCACTTTACTATCTTATCAAGTTTCATAAAACTTTCCATAAAATAATAATCTTGAACCTAACCTGACTGGTAAACTTTGAGAGACTAACGGTATCTACCAATACTCGTTAGGCTTCTCACGCTGACTACTCAACTCAAGTTTCTTTCATAAAACCCAAACGCACTTTCAAAATGACAATAATTATGTTCCTCACAGCCAATTATTGCATAAAAATTCACTCATTGCTTAATTTTCTTTGAAAGTACTCACCAAAAAAATTAACTGTAGAACCACGTTGGGCTGCCAACTGTAACGCTCTTTCTTCTACTTTTGACGCTAACTATAATGCTATTCTGAAATGCCCGTAATATTAGCGTTACTCTCTTCTGACCTTTAACTGACAAATACAATGTACTAATTCGATAACTTATTATGCTTTCTATTATGAGTTCGACCACAATTCTACAGTTAATTGATCAATAAAACTTTATGAGGAACACCAATCTTTTAATAATAATAACAAATGGTATAACTGATTTATTCCGCAAAGCCTCTATCTTTCAAAACTGAAATGATGAACTTTAAAAATGTATTTTGACTTCTGACTCTCTGTCCGACTCGTTGTGCTTTCGGTGGCGAACTGGGTTGCTGTTGGTATTTTGCTTTGGATGATGAGGCATGAAACCTCCACCTCATCCACTTCAAATCCTCGCAGTGAATCCATGGGGCGATGGTAAGCTTAGCAGCTCTGAAGGCAGCGAGTTGGATGGAGCTCCGATAAGGTGTCGTCCGTGTTGCTGTGAGACAAAGCAGCCTCACAACCGCAAATGTATGAAATAATGTATCGTGTTCAGGTACGGTCACCCTAAACGCGGAAAATAGGGAAATGGTGTACCTTAAGACGAGAAGTAAAAACACTGGTTATGCTTCGTAGTGGCAAAAATAGATTGGGTACATTAAATTCCGTTGATAAAAATTGCGTCGTAGACCTTTTTTACGTGACATCAAATGCAAACATAAATTGATTGACCCAATTTGCTAAAGTGGACGAAAAAATTGTTTTCTGGCAAAATGTCCTGGTCTATATTTTAAAGTATTGTAGTTTATTAAATCCCACACATCACGTACGCAATTCTCTAAAAATTACATTTTAAATTGTACCTTAACATAAGGTTTCTTGACTTGCCGATGAAATAAGCGTCATCACTGATAACCGCTGCGCTATCACTTCTGTAAATATTAAATTACGCAGAGCATGTAATACATAATCAACTCAATTATGTATAATCGGAATTTGCAACTGATTCAGGATATAGTAAAGAGTACTTAGGGTAACACAAATGGAAAATCTAGGTTGTATATGCATATCGTATTAGCAACCTCACTCTCTACTGGGAACTGTTAAATACGGTATTAGTTATTGTATAAGTTTGCGGAATGGAAGGCTGTATTGACTGTTTGCGATACAGCATTTATCGCCTCTGAGTCCGATTCACATTCGAGCAGGTCTAATTCATAACAGTAAAAAGCTTATAATATAAAAGGATTTCATGTAAAATTTAAAATGTAAAAAATACTTTAAACACTAATTTTAAATATCAACATTTAAGATAAAATTGTAAATAATTAAGCTATGCTAATAAAAATTTAATTAAACTTAATTTGAAAGGTTAAAGAAGCAACAAATGTGGCACATGATATTTTGCGTCACGCAATGAAGTTATTAGTAATAAGTTCATTCTATGTAGTTAAAATGTCCAAAATATTTATGTAAATATGTAGCAAAAATATCCAAAATATGTAGTTAAATATGTAGTAAAAACAGCAAAAAATATGAAAAAATGCACTGAAAATTTTTGTTTCTAGTAAAAAATTGACTTCGGTTTTCGTTTCCATTGATTTTTTAACATTAATCGACCTTGAAATCAACGTTATAGTGCAGGAAAGCCATTTTCGGAGTTCAAATTTGAAAAATTGCCGCCTTTGTCTAATAAAAAACTGTAAAAGCATGAAAAAACGGAAAAAACACCAAAATAACATTCAAAATCGAGAAAAACGGCAAAACATGTAACCACATATGTAATATGTAGGAAATGGTTAAAATATGTCAAATGTAATTACAACGTGGGCTTAAAATGTCCCATTTATGATCAAACATATGCATACAAAGTTTGGTTTCGGGGTGATGGTTCGAGCTCAGCTTTACGGAGCGTGACAACGGAGGGTGGGGGGTCCGAGGCGAGCGTGACGGTTTGAATTTTTTCAAATTTGTCATATAGTTTTGTCCAACATTAACAAAGATTTAATTAGTGAGCACAAAATGGATACCAAGCACAAACACACTGAAAATCATGTAGTTAATACGGAACAACAACTTTATCAGCTTTTAAAATCTTCTTGATGATGTGTATTTACGTATTTATCAAACTAAATTTTTTCTAGCGTTACGTGACAGATGAGGGAGGAGAGTTTGAAAATAGCCAATTTTAGCGTTACGTCTGATATGGATGGCCCCTTACATTCGATGAACAACTCTAATTATTAACTATGTATCAGCCATGAAAAATGAAAGCTAGTTGACTGTGGGGCATTCCATTAAATACAAGCAGATTTTTATAATAAGCCACGCTATGCGACTCATCCTAAAACCCATCGAGTAAGTCTAAGACTGAATGGATAACATTTAATTTGAGAATCTAATGAATTTGGCAAAATAGCTGGAAGCTGCGGTTTTATGCAAGTCCTTTTACTTCGGAGACATGTGTCATCATACCATGAAAGAATAGAAAAGAGGAATGAGAGAGTTGAGTACGTAAATGATGTTTGAAAATAATAAATTATGTGCAGTGGAGTTTTCTATATGCGTGGTTTGTATTGAACATTCTTATTTTGTGCCACATAATGAATAACTTGAACCCAGATATTGTGTACTTTTTTTGTTTTCAAATATTTATTTGCATAATGGTAACAGAATTAAGAGTAAACTGGAAACTGAAATTTAGTTAATGAAAATATTATTCCGAATAGTTTTACACAATGTTGAAGTTAGAAATATACCCCTCGGTTTGGATTTTTATTTCTACTGAGGGCTTTTATCAAGTAGCCCACATCTGGCGTAACTGTGGCTGCCTCTAAAATGACTATTATTGAAAAGGCATACATAATCCAAAAAGTTGACACCAGCATCATCATAAATTTGTGTCACTTTTGTACCTACTTTTTTTCCTTAATGATACTGTTTTGATTTCAGATCAAAATAAATTTCCGTTTCCGTTCCAACTGTAGTTTTTGTACTTCATTTAATTTTACTTGTCACGTATAGCATTAGGGAAAAACTAATTTGATTATTCTATACATTATACTTTCAGATGAGAATATCATATTCATTTCATTCGCAATGTTTCTGCCAAATCCAGTTGTGCAAAAATCCTTCTACATAAAATGCATGTTGACAACTGACGATGAAAAGAAAATAACAAGTGAACTGATTCACTACGGCAGAGAGGAGCGTAAATATGATTCATCAAGAGACAATTGATAATTATAATGATGTCCAGCTATAGACTTATGAGAATGTACTCATGATCTCAGTGTGTCCATAAACATAAGTCAAAAGACGTCTTCATCTCTTTTCAGTGTTAAAGGTCCAATCCGGCTGACTATTTTTTTCCTTCTGAGCTCGCTACTCTGAATATTGTATTAGTCATCAAGATTAGTCCACGAGGTTCTTTCTATACTCGAGCAATGCATTAACCCAGAAAGAGATTGACGTTTGGATGAGAACATCATATTTCATTCATCAAGCTACAAGCCAGATCTTGCTTCGTATAAAGCATGGACTGTTACTTGGTTAGAATGAAACTTTTGCGAGTTGCTGGAAGCCTTAACGAAAGCTCGTGAATATGCGCAATACTGATTTTCTTGCTAACTTTCGCAGAAAATGACGCAAATGTCGAATGACTGCGGTTTAAAAACTGAAATGTATAAGTACATTTTATCTCGTATGAGTTAATGTATGACTAAATAACTTCTGCTGAAAATAAGTTGTTACTTTATTTATTGACTCAGAAATGATGAACGATCACTTGATTTTCATCATGTTTGGTGCGGGCAATCAAGAAAGTCTTCAAGCATTGAGGAGCACGCTAATAATGAATTTTGAGCTTGAATTGTTGAAACTTTTGCCAACAACTTGTAACAGTCAAAGTGCTCAAGAAATTGAATAACTTTTAATTCATTAAAATTTTTAATTTCTCAATGATTTTCTAGCCGAAAATGAAAAATTGGCTCATGGCGGCCCTTGCCATCATCAATTTCTATAATACTATCATTATAGTAGCTGCAAAAGAAACATACAAGCATGGATTATTTAGCGAGGATCCCACAGGGAAACTCACATTTTTTCTACGAACATCCATTTGCAATGCCACTTCGTTGTTGAACAACCAGGCGAAGAAGCTGCCGATAGAACAAGGAGCGAAAGTAGTCTCTCTACCGGTGAGAAAAGAGCGTCTTCGCTTCAAGCGAAGTGGGACAGTTTATAAAATAAAAGAGAGCACTTGGAATAAACATTTTTACAGCGGCGGAAACGATCCTGAATACATGGGCATGTCTGCACAAGACATACGAGTATACATAGAGATTATCTAGGTAATAACGATTATGGTATATTCTGTTTAGCAGAAACGTGGTGCACTGAGGAAAGAATCAAATCACAGTCATGGTTTAGTAGATTTGAGTCTACGTTCAAAATCTTATTACTAGACGCGACAAAGAAACATATAAAAGGTAGGCACGAAGCCGGAATGATTGTGGGATTAGCAAAAAAGGATTATATTTTAAGTAGTTATTTTAAATCCGACTTTGGTGTGTACGTTGACGTAAAACGCAAACGAGATGATTCAATTTTAAAAATATCTTGACTACTGTATCAAAACCCAACCACATTTACTGATCGGGAACCTAAACGCAAGAGTAGGTAACATCGCGAGTGCTAACAGGAGGCGTGTTAGTAAAGACAAGACTGTAAATGAGAGGAAGAAACTTATTGTAAATAGTTTAAATAACATGATATTATGTAATGGGTACACATCAGGGGACTCAAGTGGGGAAATTACATTTTGTAATGCAAATGGGAGTAGCGTAGTGGACTTGTGTTTTGTAAACAGTTGTATAGCGAGCAGGCAGCAAGTTTTAATGTACTACAGCGAACTCTAGCCACTGTCCAATTCAGATTAATATGGTCGAGGTGAGAGTAAAAAAGAAAACTTCACGACAGAAAAACGTATAAGGTGGGATGACAAATACAAATCTAAATTTATCCAGAGCCTGAACAAGTTGGGCAGTCAGATAGAACACACAACATTCAACCAAATTACTTCCGTAATTTATGAAGCAGCAAAAGCAGCAGGATTAAGAACTGAATTTAGGCAAAAATCTGGCGGAAGCACACCTGTCTGGCAGGATAGAGAGCTTATTAGAGCGAAGTCAAACTATAGAAAGAGCGTAAAAGAGTTTAGAAAATGCGATCATAAGATTTGGGAAGTTTTAGTAAGAGCAGAACCAATATGCTTAAAGCAAAGAGAGTATACCTTGAACTTAGCGAAACTAAAAAATCTGAGTTCTTTTTAAACATTCAGAATAAAATATGCGTTAAAAGACAGCGTTAAATTTGTTTAGGATATCTAGTAATTTTAAAAATTATGGAGATATAAGTTTAGAAAGATGGCAAGCTCACTTTCAAAATGTTTTTAAGTCGAGTAAACAATTTAAAATTCCAGATCTCAAAGAACAGCACGATGATGTTTTAGACGGTGAGTTTAGTATGCTGGAGTTATGTGTAGCGATTAAAAAATTATCTACGAAGAAAGCTCCAGGAGGCGATGGCATTTGTAACGAAATCTGGAAAAATATAAATTTTAATGTGAAACGAGACTTGCTTAATCTGTTTAATTCTGTTTTTTAAAACCCAGAAAGTGTTCCAGAGACATGGGAGAAGTAATTATAGTTCCAATTTTAAAAAAGGTGACCAAGATAACCCAGCAACTATCGACCGATCTCGTTAATTAATACGGTCACAAAGCTTTTTACGACCATGCTGGTGTCAAGGTTGAATCACTGGTGTAAAGAGAAAGCAAAATTATCTGAATATCAGGCAGGGTTTAAAAAGGGAACCGGTTGTGTAGACCAAGCGTTCACCCTTAGCTCTATTATACAAAACCAACTTAGATTCAAGAAAGAAAAACTGTATTGCCTTTTCGTAGACCTTAGTCAAGCATTTGATTCTGTTGAACATCAATTGTTATGGTTTAAGTTACATAAAAAGGGAGTCAGTAGCAAGTTTATTAACATTTTAAAGAGTATATACAGCCTTGCGTCCGCAAAAGTAAGAGTAGAGTCCAGTGCACGGAAAGGTTTAAGATTGAGAAATCAGTATTACAAGTGAAAGCCTGAGTCCAAAGTTTTACTTATTTATCGACGATATTGTAGATTACGTAGAGAAAGCGGTGCAAGTCCAGTAATGCTAGGAAAATATGATGTGGATATGTTACTTTTTGCGGATGACATTGTTGTCTGTGCCTTAAGTCCAGGCGATTTACAAAAGAAAATTGATGCAACGCGGGAGTTTTTTTAACAGCATAACCTTAAAGTAAATCTTGGGAAAAAAAGTACTAGTATTCAGAAACCACCATAAGACAAAAGTCTTCAAATTTACATGGGGGACAGAAGAAATTGAAAACGTGAATGATTACACCTATCTTGGAATACCGTTTAGCTACAATGGGAAATTCAATTTAGCATTTGATAAGTTTATGTGCAAAGCAAAGCAGGCTAGAGATCAATTATTGCACCTCCTGTCAAAAGGAAAAGTAAATAAATTCTACCTACAGGAAAAGTTATTTAACAGTCTAACTAGGTCAGTCCTTTTTTACGGTATCGAAGTTTGGGGGTTAGATTATGTAGATAAAATCGTTACTTTCCAAACCAATTTTATTAGGAAATTGTACTATCTTGCAAATGAAACGCCCAGATGGAAAATATTGCTAGAAACGAACATGATCCCAATTGAAAATGCGTACCTGAACATTCTATTGAAATTTTTATTAAGAATTAAACAAAGGATAACATAGTCTCGTCAAGACTTGCTATATGCGTGTTGAAAAACTATCGAAAGAACCAAGTAAATTAAATTGGGTTACAAAGCTGAATACGTTGTTAAAGCATTGGAACATTCAGGATACCAATCAGCTCATGTTAAACCTGCGTGGAACACAAAGCATCAAATAAAATTGTAAAGAAGCACAGGTCCAGAATAACGGATGAATGTATTAATTTTATGAGAAGCAGAACTAACGACAGCTATAAGTCTCTGAAGGGAAAAATAGGTACTGAGAAGTACCTTAATACAAACTTAAAATAGTTAGTTAGTTAGTTTTATTGCATGAAGAGGGCCACAGCCCACACACAAATTGCACGAATTCATGTTTACATGATGTACGAATAGGGATAATAATAAATATATATGAATAAATTAATAAATTGTAATAATATATTATGAAATATGTATGTGTAAGAATATGTCGTCGCCAGGAGAGTTGAGGGAGTTGTTGTAATAGTCCTTATATTTCACTTATTTCCGGATGTAAGCTGCGCTCTCGAAGGGCACTGCGGATGAAAAGGCAGATTGAGTGTACGTCTTCCGGATTTTTGTACTGGAAAATTTTGTGGAAGAAGCGTCTAGTCAAAGTGCTGGATGGAGGATTGCTTATACTGGCCAGAGCTTGCCGTTGGGAATCGTATATGTTACATCTGCAGAAGATATGAAAGAGGTCGTCATTATCTTCTGGTTACATATCGTACAGTATTTCGTAGGTTGAACGAGGTTTTTGCGGTCAACATAGAGGTTCAGAGGTTCAGCCGGTCTGGGTGAAGTCAGAGCTGCGCAAATATTCGTTTCTTCTGGAGGGAGAGTGGATAACTTAAATATTTCTCCTCTCTAAAATTGAGTTTCATCCTTCCATACAGAGAGCTAAAACCGGAGTTATCCCGGTCCAATCTCTCTGTATCTAACATCAGCATATTATTTCTTGCGCCAAACCATGCATACCCTACGGCAGCTGCATTGTCTTCGCTCGTTAGATCGAGGATGTCAACTTTATCCTCACTTACCATGTCGCGGCAGCTTTTCTTAAAAGGGAGTAAAGCCAGTTCTTCTAAGCAAGTTCTTGGGATTCTTGAGGGAGGAGTTTAGACACCTTGACCCACCAGCGTAGAGCTCTAATCAGTACTGTTGAGATAATGTGTTTAACCCCAGTTTCTAATCGCAGCATGTAACCCGGCGTATATTGGGGAAGCGTGAGGAGGCGTTTGAGGAAGTTCAGTTGGATTCTTTCAAGGTCTTCAACAAATTCTAAGGACCATATCTCCCCGGCATATAGTGGTATTGAGAGAAGCAGGGCGTCGAGAAGCTTTGTGACCACGTCCCAGTCTTGGGTTCGGCTTCTGAGAATTACGGCCAGCTGCATTTGCGCATTTCACCTTAACAGCTGAGAGGTGCTTGTGGAATTTGCCACAGCAGCAGAAGGTGATTCCCAGATACGTAAATTCTTTTACAATCTCTACAGTCTCTTGTTGATATACAAATTTATGGAGCGTTGGCGCTTTGGGGTGACAGTGGTAAAAGATAAGGATCTTTGTCTTGGAAACGTTGACAGTAAGGCCTTTCTCTTCGCAATACTGTGAAAGGCGATCCAGTTTCAGCTGTAGGTTGGAGGGCGAGTCAGCAAGAATGACTAGGTCGTCGGCATAGGCTAGCACATGGATAGTAGTTTTATGGTTAATATTGAACCCTCGGACGCCTTGTGCTTGTAGTTCATCGAATATGTCCTCTATATCACTGATAAACAAAGCAAAGAAGATCGGGCTTGTCAGTTCTCCTTGGAGGACTCCTGCAACATCAAAACGTTTGCTGGGACCCGCATTTGTTCTCACGCGCATTGTGGCTTTGCTGTACATGTCTCTAAATATTCTAATGTATTTTGCGCTGACTCCTACCGCGTTTAGGCGGCTCCAAAGTTTCTTATGGTCTATCGAGTCGAACGCCCTTGCAAAGTCGACAAAAAGCAGGTGAAGTCTTCTTTTTAAGTCTTCTCTTAGATATTTGACGAATTGCTTCTAGAGTAAATATATGGTCAACGCAACCTCTTTCCTTACGAAAACCTGCTTGTGATTCAGGTAGCACACCGCTACTCTCTGCCCACTCTTCTAAGCGGCTTAACATAATGCTGGTAAAAAGCTTCAGAATTGTATTGATAAGCGAGATGCCCGGTAGTTTCTGGGATCATTTGGGTCGCCCTTCTTGTACAGCATTACAACTTCTATGTCAATCAGATCCTCAGGGATACATTCTTCTGCCTGTATACGGTTAAATAGGAACTTAATAACCTTAATCCACGGTGGAGGAAGGCTTTTGAGGAATTCGTTTCTTATTCCGTCTAGGCCAGGACTCTTGCTTGACTTAAGCTTTCTAAGCGCTGCGTAAATCTCATGTGTGGATATGTCAAGATCAAGCTTGGGGTCAGTTACGCCGTAGGTAGTGTTATCAATGGATCTTGAAGGGAGTACATCAGTGTAGAAGGATTCCCATTTTTTCTTGTCAATGGGACATTCGGTAGGCGTTGAGCCTCTTAGTAGCTTCACGGTGGACCAAAATTCTTTTGGGTTTGCTGCTGTTGACATTTTATTCTGGATCATTTCATAATAGGCCTTTTGTGTTACAAGTTTCTCGTAATTTTCTTTGGCTGCTACACAGGCCTTACGTCGCTCCTCATTGTATCTATGTTTCTTGCATTTTCGCTTTGCCCGCCGTAAGTTTTTCTTTGCATCCTTAATATCACCAAAAACCATGGGGGGTTGCTTTGGGGACCTTTCTACCAGGGCGGAAACTGTACATCATTTTTGTGGCACTCGCGGCGTTGAAGATCGCCTTGGTTATTTGGTTATATATATAGCTCACCCCTGCGCCTTCTACGGCTCTGTTACGGTGTTAGCAAGATGGTCTGTAAATGCCTCCACGTTTTCTGGTACCCATCTCAGTTTCTGGATTCTTTTTTGGCCGCAGTTTGACGGTGGCAGAATATTTGCGGAGACGAAAGTCGGCCAATCGACGAGAACAGCAGTGGGTTGGTGATCTGATGAGCTAATTTCTTCTATTGCGAAGTCTCTGAGTGATGGCAAGAACTTAAAAGGTAACCAAATATAGTCGACAATGCTACAAGCGTCACTTCTCATAAAAGTGTACTCCCCCTCGGGTCCGATGTGCTACACCCGTTCAGTGGGAGTAGTCCTAGTTCGCCAAAGCATTTAATTAGAGCTTTGCCGCGGGGGTTACGAGTTGAATCGCGGGAGTTTCTTGGGTTATAGAATTCAGAGGTCGCTGTTTGGCCGTAGGATATTGTCGTTGAATTCGCTAATCTAGCGTTAAATCGCCTCCAACCAAACGTTGTCGCCTGAATTGAAGGCGTAGCTCAAGCGACTCCGCAAAGTCTGAGATTAGGCTGTTGTATGTTGGCTGCGGGGGGATGTATGTACAGGCTACGGTTATAATTCCGCCATTGTGGTCCACTAATTTGCTGATTACCCAGTGTTTGCATGCGTCCAGCGTCTCTGCATGCCTGAATTTTTCTTTGTCGTACAGTAATAATGCCTCCTTTGCTACGCCCTGCTTTTTTATCCCGTGTAGACGGGATTGATATAATGTCGTAATTGCTGAGGAATTTTGCAAGGTCCTAATATCGTATTCTATCCAAGTCTCAGTAAGTCCTATTATGGACGCAGAAGTTAAAATTGTTTTTTCGTTCTCATCCAGATCGAAGAGGTTCTTGAAGCCGTGGCAGTTCCAAAAGATAGCTTTGAGTTGCCTGGATGAAGGTATAAGTTTCGGGGAGACATCGCTTTCATTGCTTGTGAGTGTAGTATTTGGGGATTGGCTATATACAAATTTTTCGTAGTGTGTGTGTGTGGGCCGGCCGATATCCTATGCAAAAGGTCGGATTCCATTTGTTCGAGTCCTCATTGTTAGACTGGAAATATGTCCAGTGACGTTCTTCTCCTTCTATCACAATGCTATAATTTTTCCATAGGAACTTGACTTTTTCTCCTCTTTGGTCAGCTTTCTTTGCCTCATCTCGGTGGATTTTGCGCACTTTTCGGACTTGTATCGGGTAATCGGGGCCAATAAATTATAATATAATTATTTACCATTTTTCTTAGTATGTATAGATCTTTCCCATGTTACCTAGAAAAGGTTAATTAAGCACTAATAAATACCAGTTTCTATTGAAGAAGGACATTAACGGAAATTAAATTAACATGTATCGATTGTGAAAAAGACTTTCCCATATTCCCTATCATCGACAAACCCATCCATCGATCCAATAAATACAACCTTTTGATATTGAACTGATGGGTATCCCAGATCCAAGCACTGAATGGAAGGTCAGAAAAACGAATGTAGGAGCCATGCTCCATCTTTCATGATCTGTCGAGACTTTTGCGTAATGATGATTGGTTGCAAGTCCTCGATTCCATCGCCTGTAATGGATTATATGTGTATAATCCATCCTGTTACATAAAATTTCATATGTTAAACACTCAGAGGCCAGTCTAATGGTTACGTTCACGTGAATCGACATGCCCGAGCTCTGGTTGCTTTTCATCCCCCAAACTCTTCATAAAAGCTTAAATTCGCAGAGCTCGTGCATGTAGGTGCCACGAGTACTCTAGCTCAATGTAACCGGAACAGGAGCAGGCAGGAAATGCCAGACGGCAACGAGCAGAGCTCGTGCAAGTGGGTGCTCGGTGCTCGGTGCACGAGCATGATGGATATATCATAGGCTGATGCTGAGAATGCACGCACACGTAACTTGCTGATAGAAACGGGTACTTGGTGTGCCACGAGTATTCAATATAACAAAAACCACTTGGTGTTACCTTCCTGATTGCTGACTTCACTTGCCGCACTCGTTACTGCACACTGGAATATAGCTGCTCTATATGTGTCTTCTCACTAGAAAAGCCAAACAACAAAACATTTTTACTGACAAGAAGAGCAGAAGAGTGGCTGTACTGTCTCCCATATGACCAAAATAAAACATACGAAAGATTTGACATTACTCGTGAACCTAGGCTGCACGGGAACTCGGAAAATCCACCAACCTGGCCTTAATTGCACCTAGGTATATATTTATGCTCCTAAAAACCACACAGATGGTAAGGGACATTCCAAACACCACAGGTGATTTTTAGCCACGTCAGTCACGTTATGGGTGGTCCTGGTGGAAATGCTCACATTTGGAATTACTCGTGAGCCTGGGGTACACGGGAGAACTCTTGAAATCACCAACCTGCTAAATGCACCTGGGTATATATTTTTATGCTCTAAAAACCACACAGATGGGTAAGGGACATCTCAAACAACCACAGGTGATTTTTAGCCATATTAGTCACGTATGGGTGGTCCTGGTGGAATGCTCACATTTTGCAGGCTTGTATAAATCCAATGGATTAACTAATTCAATCCTTTAATCGGATTAAGGATTAATTTAATCCCTAATCCTCAATCCCACACTCAATTTTGCAGTTAATTAATCCATTAATCCCACCAATCTCCACAAAATCATCTAATCCTTAATCCAAGTAATTGGGTTTTGAGTAAAACTAATCAGATTAATTAATCCCATATGGGATTAATCAAACCACTAAATTCACGCAAAATTTTGAATTTTATACTGATTTATCCATTTTAGTCGTACAATTGTGGAAAAAATTCTGTTTCTGAAGCATTTGTAAATACATACATTTGTTTTCAAGCATTTAAATGTGCGTCACACACGGTTTCTTTGAAGAATTTACGTCTTATAAGAATAAGCTAACTCTTCAAAACACTGGTTTGAATTGCTGTTACAGTACTACTGTTAGAAATCTAAATTTTTGTACTCTAAATGTTTCTAATCGACAATGACTGATGACGAGTCAAGGATAACTCAGCAATTTTAAAGCTGCGAACACTAATTCAATGTTTTTCATTAATGAATTTTACAACAGATTTTAGTTTATTTGTGTTACAGAGTTAAAAATAGGAACCATCATGTTTGCACTTAATCCAATTATTAATCGGATTAGTTTATCCATAATCCTTAATCCTGCCTAGCTGGAATAGCATTAATCCAATCCTGGATTAATTTTTGCAGAAAAATTAGGCAATCCATAATCCTTAATCCCACAATGTCAAGCATTAATCCTTATCCATAATCCAGAGTCGAAAAATGTTGGATTATACAACCCTGCACATTTGGCATTACTCGTTAAACCTAAGGAAGGATATAAGGTATGAATCTCTGCGCGAGAAAACAGCCATGTCGACAGAAAGCTGTCCACCTTAGGAATTTTACATGAAAGGATAGGAGTTTCCTAACCATTCCATGTTTACTGATTTTTTGTGTGGAAAGGTTTAGGAACTTCAATCCTTTTCTATGTACATATTCTAAACGTGCGACAGCTTTTGTCCACATGGCCGTGTTTTCTCTGGCACGGACACATATATAAGATATATAAATAAGGGTCTAGTTCGCATTAAAAAAACACCAGCTGACCAAGGAATCTCCAAAAACCCTAAGTTTTCAACGTATACTTATACGAGAATTTGCTTGTTGCAATTTTGATCTTTTTCCGTTCCATCAGTTATTAGTCGAGCTTTAAATATTGGACAGTATCTGTCTCCCCACATGAATTGGATGGTCCATACTAGAATTTTGATTGAAAAAGTATTCTGGTGTGTTGAAACGCCATTTTAAACATCTTCATGGAATGATATTGAAGAGTCTTTGGCACGAAGAATTCAAAAACATTTTATTCGTTTGACATACTACGTACTACGGTAGTTATGTCAACACAATGAAACAGTCTAGTATAATGTATAATCTACAACTTTTAAATTATACGAAACATACTTGGAAAAAATGGGTCAAGTGTCAGGATGATTATCCGTGCAATAACGTCTGGAATTTACTGACACTTTTGTTAATTCGCCGATCCCGCGTTTATAGTGACATGTTGTTCGATGTTTGTTTTAAAACAACTCCAATCAAAAGCAAATTGTTGCCTCCGCTAATTAAGCGACGAAATTTAATTTTCCCGCGGTTCTGACATTGTGTTATGAATTTGTAATATATTGTAGATAACTTTTTAGATTTTATGGTATTCATAAAATCTGAAAGTCTGGATTTGGAGCACGTATCCAAATCTGGATTGTTGGGATTAAAATGTCCAAATCGGAGCCATTTTGATATTTTGCTTTCTCCAAAGCATTTTACCATTCATTTCTGCAGTCATACTAGTTATTGGAAATAACAAAAAAATACAGATAATAGTAGTTTTGTTTTTAAATACATATTATATATTGGGATTAAAAGTGGAATCTGGACGAGTAAATTTGAAGTATTGTATTACTGATTTGCATTAAAACAATTTTCGAATCTTCCATTTGGGGATTTGGAATAGATTTAAATCAAAATTCCATCCGTAATCCAATAGCCCACAATCGGTTTTCGGCTTACCCTGCATTCAATGTTTGGTTCGTTAAAAAATGTAATTTAATTGATCAGAGAAAGCCAACTCCTTCTTTCTTTCAGTGTGAGGTTTTGAGCAGTTCTGTCAAATTTGCCTTAGCCTTGCGAGAAAAGCCCAAGTTGAACTGCAACCAGAAGTTTTACAAGTTGCCCAAAAGATCCCAAATACACTTGGACAAATTTAGACCCCATGTTGCCACACAACCCAGTTTGTCAATATGTCATGATGTATGCAATAAATCATTTCATTTTTATTTTTCAATCCATTTATTTATTTATCAACAATTTTTGCACAGACATGGCATTACCTAGTATTACTTAGTGTTACACCTTTGAGGTTCGTTCGTATCTATAATGTTGCTACAACTAAAGGTTGGAATTATATCAGATTTTAAACTTATAATTTTATATATATAGCTGAAAGATAATCAACCTTCACAAAATTGTGGATTTTAATGTTTGCAGCTAGAGGTGTGCATTGCGGAATAATTCCAGCGCCCGACTGGCCTGCCGCCCCGTAACGATTTCAAACAGGCGCCTGCTGCCGCCTGCCAACTTTTAAAATTCCGCCTGCAGGCGCCCGCAGGCGCCTGCTATGACCGTTTTTAAATACTTTATCAAGTAAACTAATTTTCTTAAGCAAAAGCTGATGCTGGATATTGGGAAAATTCACTACAATACGCGCTTAATTAAATGTCAAAGGATATCAGAACACACTTTAAAAGACTTCAGGTTATGTCGACTCATTTCAGAACTTCTGTTTTTTTAAACATGAAGATGGCTCCACAAAGTACCATAATAGATGCCAAAATGGGAGACGGTAGATAAAGTTATCAACTTTTCACTGGTTACGCGATCAGAGCTGTTAAACTTGTTTATTTATGTGCTTTAACATAAACGTGTTTGCAAGTATTATGGTACTTTGTGGAGGCATCTTCATTTTTAAAAAAACAGGAAGTTCTGAAATGAGTCGACATAACCTGAGTCTTTAAAAGTGTTTCTGAATCCTTTGACATTAATTTAGCTGCGTATGTAGTAAATTTTCTAATATCCAGCATCTGTTTCTTAAAGAAAATTAGGTTTACTTGATAAAGTATTTAAAAAACGGTCATAGCAGGCGCTGCCGGCGCCGCGGCTGCCTGCAGGCCGGGCCAGGCGGAATTTTTAAAAGTTGCCAGGCGGGCAGATGGCGCTGTTTGAAATCGTTACGGGCGCAGGCCAGGTCGGCCGCTGGAATTTTCCGAAATGCACACCTCTAGTGCAAACATCTAAAATACACCAATTGTGAAGGTTGTTATATTTAAGCTATATATATTAAATCTAAGTTTAAAATATGATATAATTCCAAATTTAGTGGTAGCATCATTATATACGAAGAACCTCAAGTGTAACACTGTAATACTATGTGTAATGCCATGTCTGTGCAAAAATTGTTGATAAATAAATAAATGGATTGAAAAATAAAAATTGAAATGATTTATTGCATACATCATGACAATTGACAAACTGGGTTGTGCAACATGGGGTCTAAAATTTGTCAAAAGTGTATTTGGGAATCTTTGCAAATTGTAAAACTCTGGTTGCAGTTCAACTTGGGCTTTTCTCCAAGCTAGGCAATTTGACAGAACTGCTCAAAACCTCAACGGAGGAGTTGGCTTTCTCTGATCAATAAATTACATTTTTAACGAACCAACATTGAATGCAGGGTAGCCGAAAATCCCGGATTGTGCTAATTGGATTACGGGATTGGAATTTTGGATTTAAATCCATATTCCAAATCCCAAATGGAAGATTCGAAAATTGTTTATCAAAATCAGTAATACAATATTCAAATTTACTAGTCCAGATTCCACTTTTAATCCCAATAATATAATATGTTATTTAAAAAAACTACTATTATCTGTATTTTTTGTTATTTCCAATACTAGTATGACTGCAGAAATGAATGGTAATGCTTTTGGAGAAAGCAAAAATATCAAAATGGTCGGATTTTGGACATTTAATCCCAACAATCCAGATTTGGATTACGTGATCCAAAATCCAGACTTTCAGTTTTTATGAATACCATAAAATCTAAAAATTATCTACAATATATTACAAATTATAACACAATGTCAGACCCGCGGAAATTAAATTTCGTCGCTTTAATTGAGCGGAGGAAACAATTTGCTTTGATTGGATTGTTTTTAAAAAAACATGAGAACCAACATGTCACTATAAACCGGACCGAAATTAACAAAAGTTGTAATAATTCAGACGTTATTGCCACGGATATCATCCTGACACTTGACCCAATTTTTTCCAAGTATGTTTCGTATAATTTAAAGTTGGTAGATTATACATTATACTACGACTGTTTTCATTGTTTGACATACTACCGTAGTACCGTAGTATGTCAAACAATAAAATGTTTGAATTCCTTCGTGCCAAAACTCCTCAATATCATTCCATTGAAGATGTTAAAATGGCGTTTCAACCAGAATACTTTTTCAATCAAAATTCTAAGTATGGACCAACAATTCATGTGGGGAAGAAAGATACTGTCCAATATTTAAAAGCTCGACTAATAACTGATGGAACGGAAAAAGATCAAATTGCAACAAGCAAATTCTCGTATGAAGTATACGTTGAAAACTTAGGGTTTTTGGAGATTCCTTGGTCACCTGGTGTTTTTTAATGCGAACTAGACCCTTATATTATATATCTTATATATGTGTCCGTGCCAGAGAAAACCGGCCATGTGGACAAAAGCTGTCCACGTTAGAATATTACATAGAAAGGATTGAAGGTTCCTAACCTTTCCACACAAAAATAGTAACATGGAATGGTTAGGAAACTCCCTATCCTTTCCATGTAAAATTCTAACGTGGACAGTTTTGTCGACATGGCTGGTTTTCTCCGGCAGAGATTTCATATACCTTATATCCTATCCTTAGGTTCACGAGTAATGCCAAATGCAGGGTTGTATAATCCAACATTTTTCGACCCTGGATTATGGATTAAGGATTAATGCTTGACATTGTTGGGATTAAGGATTATGGATTAATTGCCTAATTTTTCTGCAAAAATTAATCCAGGATTGGATTAATGCTATTCCAGCTAGGCTGGATTAAGGATTATGTATTAAATAATCCGATTTATAATTGGATTAAGTGCAAACATTAACAAACAGTACTACAAGTAAAGGTATAAAAACGGATTTTATACATACATGATGGTTCCTATTTTTTAACTGTGTAACACAAATAAACTAATATCTGTTGCAAAATTCATTAATGAAAAACAATGAATTAGTGTTCGCAGCTTTTAAAATTGTTGAGTTATCCTTGATTCGTCATCAGTCATTGTCAATTAGAAACATTTAGAGTACAAAAAATTAGATTTCTAACAGTAGTACTGTAACAGCAATTCAAACCAGTGTTTTGAAGAGTTAGTTTATTTCTTATAAGACGTAAATTCTTCAAAGAAACCGTGTGTGACGCAAATTTAAATGCTTGAAAACAAATGTATGTATAGAATGCTTCAGAAACAGAATTTTTTCCACAAATTGTACGACTAAAATGGATAAATCAGTATAAAATTCAAAATTTTTGCGTGAATTTAGTGGTTTGATTAATCCCGTATGGGATTAATTAATCTGATTAGTTTTACTCAAAACCCAATTACTTGGATTAAGGATTAGATGATTTTGTGGAGATTGGTGGGATTAATGGGATTAATCTACGTAAAATTGAGTGGGATTGAGGATTAGGATTAAAATTAATCTTAATCCGATTAAAGGATTGAATTAGTTAATCCATGGATTATACAAGCCTGGCCAAAATGTGAGCATTTCCACCAGAGGCCACCCATACGTGACTAATATGGCTAAAAATCACCCTGTGGTGTTTTGGAATGTCCCTTACCCATCTGTGTGGTTTTTAGAGCATAAAAATATACCCAGGTGGCATTTAGGCAGGTTGGTGGATTTCAGAGTTCTCGTGTACCCAGGCTCACGAGTAATTCCAAATGTGAGCATTTCCACCAGGACCACCCATACGTGACTGACGTGGCTAAAAATCACCCTGTGGTGTTTTGGAATGTCCCTTACCATCTGTGTGCGTTTTTAGAGCATAAAAATATACCCAGGTGGCATTTAGGCAGGTTGGTGGATTTCAGAGTTCTCGTGTACCCAGGCTCACGAGTAATTCCAAATGTGAGCATTTCCACCAGGACCACCCATACGTGACTGACGTGCTAAAAATCACCCCTGTGGTGTTTTGGAATGGTCCCTTACCCATCTGTGTGGTTTTTAGAGCATAAAAATATACCTAGGTGGCATTTAGGCAGGTTGGTGGATTTCGAGTTCCGTGCACCTAGTTCACGAGTAATGTCAAATCTTTCGTTGTTTATTTGGTCATATGGAGACAGTACAGCCACTCTTCTGCTCTTCTTGTCCAGTAAAAAATGTTTTGTTGTTTGGCTTTTCTAGTGAGAAGACACATTATAGAGCAGCTATATTCCAGTGTGCAGTAACGAGCTGCGCATGTGAGCAGTCAGCAATCAGGCGAAGGTAAGCACAAGTGGTTTTTGTTATATTGAATACTCGTGCACCAAGTACCCCGTTTCTACAGCAAGTTACTTCGTGTGGCGTGCATCTCAGCTCAGCGCTATGTATATCCATCATGCCGTGCCACCGAGCACCGAGCACCACTTGCACGAGCTCTGCTCGTTGCCGTCTTGTGCATTTCCTGCCTGCTCCTGTTCCGTTACATTGAGCTAGAGTACTCGTGCACCTACATGCACGAGCTCTGCGAATTTAAGCTTTTTATGAAGAGTTTTGGGGGATGAAAGCAACCAGAGCTCGGGCATGTCGATTCACGTGAACGTAACCATTAGACTGGCCTCTGAGTGTTTAACATATGAAATTTTATGTAACAGGATGGATTATACACATATAATCCATTACAGGCGATGGAATCGAGGACTTGCAACCAATCATCATTACGCAAAAGTCTCGACAGATCATGAAAGATGGAGCATGGCTCCTACATTCGTTTTTCTGACCTTCCATTCAGTGCTTGGATCTGGGATACCCCATCAGTTCAATATCAAAAGGTTGTATTTATTGGATCGATGGGATGGGTTGTCGATGATAGGGAATATGGGAAAGTCTTTTTCACAATCGATACATGTTAATTTAATTTCCGTTAATGTCCTTCTTCAATAGAAACTGGTATTTATTAGTGCTTAATTAACCTTTTCTAGGTAACATGGGAAAGATCTATACATACTAAGAAAAATGGTATAATATATGTATACATATATTTATTGGCCCCGATTACCCGATACAAGTCCGAAAAGTGCGCAAAAATCACCGAGATGAGGCCAAAGAAAGCTGACCAAGAGCGAGAAAAGTCAAGTTCCTATGGAAAATTATAGCATTGTGATAGAAGGAGAAGAACGTCACTGAGCATTTCCAGTCTAACAATGAGGACATCGAACAAATGGAATCCGACCCTTTTGCATAGGATATCGGCGGCCCACACACACACACTACGAAAAATTTGTATATAGCCCAATCCCCAAATACTACACTCACAAGCAATGAAAGCGATGTCTCCCCGAAACTTATACCTTCAGCAACTCAAGCTATCTTTTGGAACTGCAACGGCTTCAAGAACCTCTTTGATCTGGATGAGAACGAAAAAACAATTTTTAACATCTGCGTCCATAATAGGACTTACTGAGACTTGGATAGAATACGATATTAGGACTTGCCGAAATTGTTTTTTTCGTTCTCATCCAGATCAAAGAGCGTTCTTGAAGCCGGGCAGTTCCAAAAGATAGCTTTGAGTTGCCTGGATGAAGGTATAAGTTTTCGGGGAGACATCGCTTCATATGCTTGTGAGTGTAGTATTTGGGGATTGGGCCTATATACAAATTTTTCGTGAGTGTGTGTGTGTGGGCCGGCCGATATCCTATGCAAAAGGGTCGGATTCCATTTGTTCGATGTCCTCATTGTTAGACTGGAAATATGTCCAGTGACGTTCTTCTCCTTCTATCACAATGCTATAATTTTTCCATAGGAACTTGACTTTTTCTCCTCTTTGGTCAGCTTTCTTGCCTCATCTCGCGATGGATTTTGCGCCACTTTTCGGAACTTGTATCGGGTAATCGCGGGCAATAAATATATTTATACATATTCATTATACCATTTTCTTAGTATGTATAGATCTTTCCCATGTTACTAAGAAAAGGTTAATTAAAGCCCACTAATAAATACCATTTCTATTGAAGAAGGACATTAACGGAAATTAAATTAACATGTATCGATGTGAAAAAGACTTTCCCATATCCCTATCATCGACAACCCATCCCATCGATCCAATAAATACAACCTTTTGATATTGAACTGATGGGGTATCCAGCATCCAAGCACTGAATGGAAGGTCAGAAAAACGAATGTAGGAGCCATGCTTCCATCTTTTCATGTCTGTCGAGACTTTTGCGTAATGATGATTGGTTGCAAGTCCTCGATTCCATCGCCTGTAAATGGATTATATGTGTATAATCCATCCTGTTACATAAAATTTCATATGTTAAACACTCAGAGGCCAGTCTAATGGTTACGTTCACGTGAATCGACATGCCCGAGCTCTGGTTGCTTTCATCCCCAAAACTCTTCATAAAAAGCTTAAATCGCAGAGCTCGTGCATGTAGGTGCACGAGTACTCTAGCTCAATGTAACGAACAGAGCAGGCAGGAAATGCACAAGACGGCAACGAGCCCAGAGCTCGTGCAAGTGGGTGCTCGGTGCTCGGTGCACGAGCATGATGGATATACATAGCGCTGAGCTGAGATGCACGCACACGAGTAACTTGCTGTAGAAACGGGGTACTTGGGTGCACGAGTATTCAATATAACAAAAACCACTTGGTGCTTACCTTCCCTGATTGCTGACTGCTCACTGCGCACTCGTTACTGCACACTGGAATATAGCTGCTCTATAATGTGTCTTCTCACTAGAAAAGCCAAACAACAAAACATTTTTACTGGACAAGAAGAGCAGAAGAGTGGCTGTACTGTCTCCCATATGACCAAAATAAACAACGAAAGATTTGACATTACTCGTGAACCTAGGTGCACGGGAACTCGGAAATCCACCAACCTGCCTTAATGCCACCTAGGTATATTTTTATGCTCTAAAAACCACACAGATGGGTAAGGGACATTCCAAAACACCACAGGGTGATTTTTAGCCATATTAGTCACGTATGGGTGGTCCTGGTGGAAATGCTCACATTTTGCCAGGCTTGTATAATCCATGGATTAACTAATTCAATCCTTTAATCGGATTAAGGATTAATTTTAATCCCTAATCCTCAATCCCACAATCAATTTTACAGTAGATTAATCCATTAATCCCACCAATCTCCACAAAATCATCTAATCCTTAATCCAAGTAATTGGGTTTTGAGTAAAGCTAATCAGATTAATTAATCCCATACGGGATTAATCAAACCACTAAATTCACGCAAAAATTTTGAATTTTATACTGATTTATCCATTTTAGTCGTACAATTTGTGGAAAAAATTCTGTTTCTGAAGCATTCTATACATACATTTGTTTTCAAGCATTTAAATTTGCGTCACACACGGTTTCTTTGAAGAATTTACGTCTTATAACAAATAAACTAAAGTTTCACAACACTGGTTTGAATTGCTGTTACAGTACTACTGTTAGAAATATAAATTTTCGTACTCTAAATGTTTCTAATCGACAATGACTGATGACGAATCAAGGATAACTCAGCAATTTTAAAACTGCGAACACTAATTTAATGTTTTTCATTAATGAATTTTACAACAAATATTAGTTTATTTGTGTTACACAGATTAAAAAAGGAACCATCATGTATGTATAAAATCCGTTTTTATACCTTTACTTGTAGTACTGTTTGTTAATGTTTGCACTTAATCCAATTATAAATCGGATTATTTAATACATAATCCTTAATCCAGCCTAGCTGGAATAGCATTAATCCAATCCTGGATTAATTTTTGCAGAAAAATTAGGCAAATCCATAATCCTTAATCCCAACAATGTCAAGCATTAATCCTTAATCCATAATCCAGGGTCGAAAAATGTTGGATTATACAACCCTGCATTGGCATACTCGAACCTAAGGATAGGATATAAGGTATATGAATCTCTGCCGGAGAAAACCAGCCATGTCGACAAAAGCTGTCCACGTTAGAATTTTACATGGAAAGGATAGGAGTTTCCTAACCATTCCATGTTACTATTTTTGTGTGGAAAGGTTAGGAACCTTCAATCCTTTCCATGTAAAATTCTAACGTGGACAGCTTTTGTCCACATGGCCGTTTTCTCTGGCACGGACACATATATAAGATATATAATATAAGGGTCTAGTTCGCATTAAAAACACACCCGGTGACCAAGGAATCTCCAAAAAACCCTAAGTTTTCAACGTATACTTCATACGAGAATTTTGCTTGTTGCAATTTGATCTTTTTCCGTTCCATCAGTTATTAGTCGAGCTTTTAAATATTGGACAGTATCTTTTCTTCCCCACATGAATTGGTTGGTCCATACTTAGAATTTTGATTGAAAAAGTATTCTGGTTGAAACGCATTTTAACATCTTTTCAATGGAATGATATTGAGGCAGTTTGGCACGAAGGAATTCAAACATTTTATTGTTTGACATACTACGGTACTACGGTAGTATGTCAAACAATGAAAACAGTCGTAGTATAATGTATAATCTACCAACTTTAAAATTATACGAAACATACTTGGAAAAAAATTGGTCAAGTGTCAGGATGATATCCGTGGCAATAACGTCTGAATTATTACAACTTTTGTTAATTTCGGTCCGGTTTATAGTGACATGTTGGTTCTCATGTTTTTTTAAAAACAATCCAATCAAAGCAAATTGTTTCCTCCGCTCAATTAAAAGCGACGAAATTTAATTTCCGCGGCGTCTGACATTGTGTTATAATTTGTAATATATTGTAGATAATTTTTAGATTTTATGGTATTCATAAAAACTGAAAGTCTGGATTTTGGATCACGTAATCCAAATCTGGATTGTTGGGATTAAATGTCCAAAATCCGACCATTTGATATTTTGCTTTCTCCAAAAGCATTACCATTCATTTCTGCAGTCATACTAGTATTGGAAATAACAAAAAATACAGATAATAGTAGTTTTTTTAAATAACATATTATATTATTGCGGATTAAAAGTGGAATCTGGACTAGTAAATTTGAATATTGTATTACTGATTTTGATAAACAATTTTCGAATCTTCCATTTGGATTTGGAATATGGATTTAAATCCAAAATTCCAATCCCGTAATCCAATTAGCACAATCCGGGATTTTCGGCTACCCTGCATTCAATGTTGGTTCGTTAAAAATGTAATTTATTGATCAGAGAAAGCCAACTCCTCCGTTGAGGTTTGAGCAGTTCTGTCAAATTGCCTAGCTTGGAGAAAAGCCCAAGTTGAACTGCAACCAGAGTTTTACAATTTGCAAAGATTCCCAAATACACTTTGACAAATTTTAGACCCCATGTTGCACAACCCAGTTTGTCAATTGTCATGATGTATGCAATAAATCATTCAATTTTTATTTTTCAATCCATTTATTTATTTATCAACAATTTTTGCACAGACATGGCATTACACATAGTATTACAGTGTTACACTTGAGGTTCTTCGTACTATAATGATGCTACCAACTAAATTTGGAATTATATCATATTTTAAACTTAGATTTAATATATATAGCTTAAATATAATCAACCTTCACAATTGGTGTATTTTAGATGTTTGCACTAGAGGTGTGCATTTCGGAAAATTCCAGCGCCCGACCTGGCCTGCGCCCGTAACGATTTCAAACAGGCGCCTGCAGCCCGCCTGCCAACTTTTAAAATTCCGCCTGGCCCGGCCTGACCGTTTTTTAAATACTTTATCAAGTAAACCTAATTTTCTTTAAGAAACAGATGCTGGATATTAGAAAATTTACTACATACGCAGCTAAATTAATGTCAAAGGATATCAGAAACACTTTAAAGACTCAGGTTATGTCGACTCATTTCAGAACTTCCTGTTTTTTTAAAAATGAAGATGCTCCCACAAAGTACCATAATACTTGCAAACACGTTTATGTTAAAGCACATAAATAAACAAGTTAACAGCTCTGTCCGTAACCAGTGAAAAGTTGATAACTTTATCTACCGTCTCCATTTTGCATATTGTTTGGCATGTTTCCTCAAATTTCCCATTGAAGAAAATAAAATTTATAACATGTGACCAGTACTTACTAAATGGTTTGCAGGATAATAATAAACATAGTTAAATGGTTTAAAATGAATAGGCAGGGCACATTTTGTAATATTTTCGTATGTTTTATAAACGAATAATGCAATATAAATTTCAAATATATAAAAAAATGTCTAATAAAAGATGTTTTAAAAAGTGCAGGCGGCCTGCAGGCGCGCTGCAACATTTTAATTTTCCGCCTGGCCCGCCTGCGCCTGCGACCGATTTTAATTTTTTGCGCCTGGCCCGCCCGTTCTGCAGGCGGGCGCAGGCGCCTGCAGGCGCCCGTTGAGCAGGCGCCCATTGCACACCTCTAGTTTGCACATAGCGAGTGCAGTGGAAGTGCATCCGATCGGAGACTTGCAGGTCATTTCCCCAAAAATACAGCCAGTCACTTGGCTCTTGACTCCAAGATTGAGAATGGTGGCGATCGTGAGCCCTCCGCTGGTTCCAAGGTACAGGAAGAACACAATATGGCGATAAGGGGAGCCTCGCATGTCCCTCCATGAATCCGGTGAAACAATTGGAACGATTGGGCAATAGCAAGCTCGCTGGAATCCCAATCTGGTGTCGGAAGAGACTTGTAGCATCATGAGAAGAGAATGGAACATGATATCCAGGCCAGCCCAAGCAAACGTGAGAATAGCCACAGTAGAGAGTCCAGTTGGGGATCCATCTTCATCACATTTATCAGCCGTTGGTGAAGAAGGGATCCACGTTGAGATCAGAACCAGAAAGACTGCAACAAAACTTCGAAAATGTTTAAGTTTTTAAAGTTAAAAAGCTTTAAAAGTAATTTAACTCACTGTTAATCCAATACTGAGCGAATCCCACAAAAGAATGAGCCGTCATGACTATCTTCCTAGCTGCCACAGAGTTCCCATGCGGCCCAGCTCGAACTCCGCCAAAGACCAGCATAAGAGTGAAGATCCCATGAGAAACCCAACCAAGGGTATAGTGCACCGTGGCAAAGACGTTCACACTGTGTCCCCAACTCGCAATACTCGGCCGGATCGCCATTTGAGAAGAAAAATAGATCGCAAACAAGCCCTGGGAATTTGTCACGTGGATCCAATACCAAATCTGGATCCCGGCGAACACATGCTTCATCCCCGTTTCTTTAAAGTATCTCGCCGCAAAGAGCGACACTGGAGTCACAAACATGGTGCAAATAATGCACAAAATCCCATGGAACTTGCGTCCCCTCCAGAACTTCGCCACCCCAGTTTGGCTCCGATGCTTGTGAGTTTTTTCAATAGAAATCGTCTCCGTTCTGTTCTTTTTCAATGGATCAGCAAATTTTGAAATGTTGATAGCGTCCTGCTCAGTCTTTGGAGCTTGACAGGGTCTGTTACAGGTTGCTTTGCGAAAGGCGTGCAAATCATCCGTGTAGTTACTGTAGTGAGTAAAGTTGACTGTTAAATTCGCAAATTCTGAGCTCGCGTTGTTATTACAAGTCTGGAAATAGTCGCGACTCGTCCGCTTCATTTCATCAATGTGGTGAAGGCAGCGTCCCACAAAATGAGAGTACTCTTTAATAAAATACGGATTTGCTGACAGGTGATTGAGCCATGTTGTGTTACACCACCAACCGTAGCTACTGGGCGAAGGTTTTCGGATGGAAAAACTCGTTGTGGACCGTGTGCTTGTAGAGAGCCCGAATCCAAGTTGCTTCTCGAGTCAGCGTCTCGTTGAACGCAGGGCCTTCAAAAACTGGGCGGTTGCATTGAAGTGGTCCCCGCTTTGGATGCTTAATATCCGCCGATCCAAACCAGTCCGGGAGAAGCTGTTGGTTTGGGGTTTTCCGGTACAGTTTCCAATCCCCTTGCTTTAACAAAGAAAAATGCATTGTATCCTTCAAGGTTCCATTCTTCGTTGTTTCTTTCCACTTGACGATGTTCTTTGAGGTGAGAATAAAAATATGTGGGGTTATCCGATAATGTCGGCTGCACCAGTACTCGTTCATCCTCCAAGTGAAATGGACGCCACGGTTGAGCTCCGCCGGCGGAAGATACTTGGAACCGACTTGTGAGGTCATCCCCACTATGCACCATGTAGAGAGCCTGACTTGCCTTTTCCTCACGGGCTCCAATGGCCGAACAAGGGAGATATTGATAGAGAGACGGCGTCAAAAAAGTCTCCGGGGCACTGGCGGAGCACTGCTCAGCTGGATCCGTGACGAATTCTCCAACCGCGTTGAAATACTCGTCACACATTTGGGCGTAGACCATTCGAATGACAGCGTGAAGTTATCCGACATCCGACAAACGTGAAGTTATCCGACATCCGACATCCGACTTACGTGAATTTATCCGACATCCGACATCCGACTTACGTGAAGTTATCCGACATCCGACATCCGACTAACGTGAAGTTATCCGACATCCGACATCCGACAAACGTGAAGTTATCCGACATCCGACAAACGTGAAGTTATCCGACATCCGACTAGCGTAAAATTGCTTTTATTATACATTTTGAAGTTTTTGATTGAAAAATGAATGTATGCAGATAAAAACTAATACCTTTCTTAATACAATAGATCTTATAAGCTTCCCTAGGTACAATTTAAAGTGGGCTTGCTCCCGAAAATGGGGCTGCAATTGCTGTGAAGCTGAAGGAAATAAAATATTCTTTTTAGCATATCAGCAGGCATGGGCAAAATACAGTGTATTTCAAATACGTATTTTAAATACATTTTTGTATTTAGTATTTTGTTGAATTGGGGAGCCAATGTATTTAAAATACTTTTGTATTTTCGAGCAATGACAAAAATTGTATTTTAAATACAAAATACATTTGAAAATACTTTTCGTACTGCCAAGAGTGGGTTCGCAGCTCTGAGTGTGGCTTTATTGGAAATTGATGCTAACTTTAGTCTCATCGATCATTTTATTGGCATTATTTAACGTATTTACAGCAATTGAGTTACTTCTATGGATCATTTTATGCATTAACGTCAAGTCATAAACGCTTATAAGGAAAATTAATTAATTGTGGTCTTAAATTTTCCTCCATACCCGATTTAGTTCATGTTAGAATGTGTAAATCATTAAATAAAAACATGTATGGTCACATATTCAGAAATTCCTTGTTATGTACATACGTCACTGTCAATTCTCAACAGTAGTACTTAATAAAAATGCAAATTAATCAAGATAGGTTTATCCAAGTACACCCTAACGTATAATTTCTAAACACTGGAATATTAAATTTGTATTTCGAACACTGTCAAAAGACAATTGCAGACTTTCTGCACATAGTGCATGAAATGTATTTTGTGTATCAAATACAGTATTTTGTATTTGGAGCTATTTTTGGCAAATGTATTTCAAATACAAAAGTATATTGAACCTACGAGAGTATTTTGTATCTGCACGTAAAGTATTTTGCCCATGCTGCATATCAGTTAGTTTGGAAAAAGTATTAATTTTTCACCCCCTTTTTTGGACCAAAATTCAACTATCAACAAGGGTGGGTAATCAATTGATTAGTTAATACAATCTAATAATAGGATTGATTGATTAATTTATTCTTAATCAGTAAAGTGAATAAAATTCGTAAATTAATCAGTAATCAATTAATCTGATGAATTCTTTCAACCTACTTAATCTATAATCATTAGAAAACTATCTCAACGGGAAATGAAATGAGTAATTAATCAGAAGATTGAATTTTGTTGTGAAAAATTTAGGGCCGTCGTCGTTTTTGTTGTGTAAAAACGAGGAAATTGTTTGATATAGCGTAAAAAACAAATCCAAAACTTTTGGATTCTCAGCATGTTCTGTCGTTTTCGTAAACTGTGTTTTTCTTCCTATTGTAAATCTTAGTTTCATATTCTTCAGTTGATTTAAACATTTGCTTTTATTTTGAAATCAAACTCCTTCTGAAAATGAAGTTGTCAAATGGCAAGAGAGAATCTACCCCGTTAGTGCTTGACGATAAATTTCTGAAATCGTTCATTCAAGTAAATCTAGAGAGCGTGTAACGGGAAAATAAAGATAAGCTTAAACTTATTAGTGAATTTTTCTAGTCATGTTTGAAAAACTAATCAAGTGTGAGAATACTAATCCGATTAGTTAATCAATAATCAGATTACTTTTTCTTCTTAAAATAAAACAAATAATTGTAATCTGATTAGCTAAAAATACCAAACATAATCTTTAATCTAAAAAAATATTTTCATTGATTACCCACCCTTGATTATTTATCAATACTTAGCAGATCTTTTAAATCCAATTGAACTTGATGAAAACGGGCATCGATTGAAACGAAACCCCAATGAACTTACTTAAACTATAATTTTAATTTTTTTTTCATGGTCCATATCAAAAGTAACGGCCATTTACAAATCCCCTTACCCATATGTCACGTTGCTTCACGGTGCCCTAGACCTATCCCTCTATCAAGCCAACAAGGAGATTTTTAAAGATGATATAGTTGCATTTCCGTATCAATTATTTGACTTTCAATGTGTTTGTGCATCCTATCATTTTATGTATTTTGTGTTCACTAATAAAGCCCGTGTGTTAAAGTTAGAAAACATTATATTACAACCGTCACGCTCGCCTCAGATCCCCTCTCCTGTCACGACCTGTAACCCTGAGCTCGAAACCCCCAACCAGTTAGGCTAACGTAACCCAGTGACAAGTGATATTGCGATCCCCTATATCACGTCTTGCAGTCAGTAAAGTAAAATCAAACAATATCCAGCGCTCTCCTGTCTGTAATCACATTACTTTCTCAATTGCTACGTAGCCTTCTTAAATGTCATTTTGCTCTCCACATTTTTCACTAGCTACTATTTAATCCGGCAATGCAAAAATGTTAATAATGACTAGCTAATTATGATTAGGTTCACGAAGTTAGTGATCACCTCCTTAAAATAAACAACCATTGTACAAAACATGAAGAAGTTTGCCGACGCATGAATAAAATGAAGGACTCAAATAGTTAGAAAATCATAATTTATTTACCAACGTTCAATAAGTTCAAATATGATGAAAACATTAAGCATGTGTTAATAATTAGTTTATAACCTACATACTTATCCATAGGTGCTAACAACATATAACACCACAAAATTTAAACAACAGCAAAAGATTTACACCATCGCATTTTTAACAACAACGCCATATTCGAACGTTAAATTATACAGAAACGCTTTAAAACCGATCATCAACCATCTCTTTCAAATAAATGTATACTAATCAAGCTCTAAAACCAATTTTCATACTTACTAAAACAATAACAGTATTCAAGAACGAAAAATTCTCCGAGACAAATAACAAATTCAAAATGATAGCAAGAACAAACAGTGTTCTAAGCATAATAACAAGAAGTTTCGTTTGAATACTGTTATTGTTTTAGTAAAGTATGAAAATTGGTTTTAGAGTTGATTATATATAATTTTATTTCAAGAGATTGGTTGATGATCGGTTTTAAAGCGTTTGTATAATTTAACGTTCGAATATGGTCGTGTTGTTATAAATGATGTCTGGTATGTTTTGTTGTAAAATTTTGTGGCGTTATATGTTGTTAGCACCTAGGATAAGTATGTAGTTGTTATAAACTAAATTATTAACACGTTGCTTAATGTTTTTCATCATATTTGAACTTATTGAACGTTGGTAAATAAATTATGATTTTTCTAACTTATTTGAGTCCTTCATTTTATTTTCATGCGTTCGGCAAACTTCTTCATGTTTTGTACAATGGTTGTTTTATTAAGGGTGAGGGGTGATCTACTAACTTCGTGACCTAATCATAATTAGCTAGTCATTATTAACTTTTTGCATTATTGCCGGATATAAATAGTAAGCTAGTGAAAAATGTGGTGGAGAGCAAAATGAATTTAACGAAGGCTACGTAGCAATTGAGAAGTAATGTGATTACGACAGAGAGCGCTGGATTTGTTTGATTTTATCTTTACTGACTGCAAGACGTGATATAGGGATCGCATATCACTTGTCACTGGGTTACGTTAGCCTAACTGGTTGGGGTTTTTCGAGCTCAGGGTTACAGGTCGTGACAGGAGAGGGGATCTGAGGCGAGCGTGACGGTTGTAATATAATGTTTTCTAACTTTAACACACGGGCTTTATTAGTGGTGAACACAAAATACATAATGATAGGATGCGCACAAACACATTGAAAGTCAAATAATTGATACGGAAATGCAACTATATCATCTTTAAAAATGCTCCTTGTTGGCTTGATAGAGGTGATAGGTCTTAGGGCACCGTGAAGCAACGTGACATATGGGTAAGGGGATTGTAAATGGCCGTTACTTTTGATATGGACCATGAAAAAAAATTTAAAAATTATAGTCTAAGTAAGTTCATTGGGGTTTCGTTTCAATCGATGCCGTTTTCATCAAGTTCAATTGGATTTAAAAATCTGCTAAGTCATTGAATAATCAAGGGGGGTAATCAATGAAAATATTTTTTAGATTAAAGATTATGTTTGATTTTTAGCTAATCAGATTACAATTATTTGTTTTCATTTAAGAGAAAAAAGTAATCTGATTATGATTAACTAATCGGATTAGTATTCTCACACTTGATTAGTTTTTCAAACATGACTAGAAATTATTCACTAATAAGTTTAAGCTTATCTTTATTTTTCCCGTTACACGCTCTCTAGATTTACTTGAATGAACGATTTCAGAAATTTATCGTCAAGCACTAACGGGGTAGATTCTCTCTTGCCATTTGACAACTTCATTTTCAAAGGAGTTGATTTTCAAAATAAAAGCAAATGTTTAAATCAACTGAAAGAATATGAAACTAAGATTTACAATAGGAAGAAAAACACAGTTTACGAAAAACGACAGAACATGCTGAGAATCCAAAAGTTTTGGATTTGTATTTTATACGCTATATCAAACAATTTCCTCGTTTTTACACAACAAACGACGACGCGCCCTAAATTTTCACAACAAATTCATTCATCTTCTGATTAATTACTCATTTCATTTCCCGTTGAGATAGTTTTCTAATGATTATAGATTAAGTAGGTGAAAGAATTCATCAGATTAAATTGATACTGATTAATTTACGATTTTTATTCACTTACTGATTAAGAATAAATTAATCAATCAATCCTATTATTAGATTGTATAACTAATCAATTGTGGTTACCCACCCTTGTGATAGTTGAATTTTGGTCCAAAAAAGGGGGTGAAAAAATTAATACTTTTTCCAAACTAACTGATATGCAGCATGGGCAAAATACTTTACGTGCAGATACAAAATACTCTCGTAGGTCAATATATTTTGTATTTGAAATACATTTGCCAAAAATAGCTCCAAATACAAAATACTGTATTTGATACACAAAATACATTTCATGCACTATGTTGCAGAAAGTCTGCAATTGTCTTTGACAGTGTTCGAATACAAATAATATTCCAGTGTTTAGAAATTATACGTTTGGGTATACTTGGATATAACGTATCTTGATTAATTCGCATTTTTATTAAGTATACTGTTGAGAATTGACAGTGACGTATGTACATAACAAGGAATTTCTGAATATTGGACCATACATGTTTTTATTTAATGGATTCACATTCTAACATGAAACTAAATCGGGTATGGAGGAAAATTTAAGACCACAATTAATTAATTTTCCTTATAAGCGTTTATGACTTGACGTTAATGCCATAAAATGATCCATAGAATAACTCAATGCTGTAAATACGTTAAATAATGCCATAAAATGATCGATGAGACTAAAGTTAGCATCAATTTCCAATAAAGCCACACTCAGAGCTGCGAACCCACTCTTGGCAGTACCGGAAAAGTATTTTCAAATGTATTTTGTATTTAAAATAAATTTTGTCATTGCTCGAAAATACAAAAGTATTTTTAATACATGGTCTCCCAATTCAACAAAATACTAAATACAAAAATGTA
>LJIJ01001729.1:0-37519 GCA_001718145.1 Orchesella cincta
CACTCTGCTATCATTCCGCAGAACTCAAATTATATTTCTTCCATTTGCTCTATTTGTCGTTTGTCTCGATGTTGACTGCTTTTTTTGAATTTTAAACCTATCGATAGGTATCCTTACCTTGTTCATGATGCATCCTTTTTTATTCGACAAAAAGTGCCAGTTTTTCAAATATTCATCCCGAATATGGCTTTAATGCAGAAAAAGTTGATTTGAAGGTCGATTAATGTAATGAATGTCACAGAAAACAGAATCAATATTGTTAAAATAATTTTTTTGAAAACATTGTTTGCTTTGCTGTGCATTTACTGTGTATTTAACTACATATTTTGGCTACTTTGCTACATATTTGCCACATATATTTGGCCATTTAACTACATAGAATGAACAACTCTAGTAACAGCATATTGCGAATAAACTATCGATTTACTACATTAATAGCCACATTTAAAACAAGGAGAAGAAAACGTTTTTATGTATTGAAGTAAATTGATATAACTTTAAATACAGGATACTACGATGCAAACCGCTGATGTGGTTTCATGTGTTTTTCTGTGAAAAAATAGCCGAGCAATACAAGTCTTTATTTTGTATTGAAATTTAAAAACATTCGAAAGCATTCATTTGAAAAAACCTTGTCGCGATTTTCAAACACAAAACCTAAACTTAAGGATTTATCAATAATAGTGCGTTGGTAATATTATTGCTAAGAACGTTAAAATAGATTAATATCGCCTCCTTGGAAAGTTTGAAATGGGGTCCACAGTAGGGGACAAAATGGAACGCTCGTTTACCGCTAATAAGATCTTCACTCAGTAGACGAATATGTGAGCCCCGTTGAGAAGAAGCAGTGTTATTGCAGTTCCACCAGAAAAGCCGCTCTCAGTACAACAATCATAAACCACAGTAAAATATCTGCGCAGTTGACACTCAACCACGCCAAACTTGTCAGAAAGAGCTGAGACCACACAACAAATATTAAAACGAGATCGCTCAATAAAGTCTCATCCGTGTATAGTTCGTTTGCAAAAGCACATAGTAGTGCAAACACAAATCGGCAGAGAGACAGACTCTTTTGCTTGCAGTGTTCTCAAATATTCTTTTGCAGCTTCCGATGTTAGCAAAAACAATACAAGAATAATACCAACGTACTTTAAAAGATACAGAATCCGAAAATTAGATGGGAAAGGCAACCAGAGTTAAAACAATGTTGAAACCTAAGCTCTGCTCTGATTCCGGTGGCAAAAATGGAAAATTTCTTGGAAAAGGATGTTATACGGATTTATTTTGAAAATTCCGCAAAGGAAAAGAACGGGTCCAAGGAAACTTTTCCGAGCATGTAATACGTAATTAGAAATCCAGTCACGTCAAGGTCAAAGCTTCCGTATCTCTTCCTTTCAAATTCTGAAAAAATGGTTACTTTAAAAAAAGCTACTAATGGTAATTTTTCTAATTTCTTACGTAGTTTCAGTCCGTTTCTGAGCAGAGTGTTCACAGAGCTATAAGATTGCATTGACAAAATGTAGTAACACCCACCGCTAACAGAAGTGATGATCCAAAAATACAATAATTAGTGTTGATATGTTTAGCAAATTTAGCTCGATTTCATTAGGGCCAAAGTAATTTTTTCAGCAACACAAAAACGCTTCCAAACCAGCTGGCAACGAGAAATAGAAAGATGGTAGACAGTCGAAGAAAGTTATGTCGGTTTGGTGGATGTATAGAAAAATAAAAGAGTTGAGCCAACCAGCTCCATATCCACCAGGAATGGGGAAATCCTTCCAAAAAATATTTTGTACACTGAAGTCCATAATAAAACCCATGGGCTCACGATCGACATTTTATTGAATTTTTTTCGCAATTTGACAACTGGCTAACCTTCTGTAATCCCTTCATTGTTTGGCCTGTTAAGATGTTGAATGATATCGAGTGAACTTTTTTAAAGACTAGTCTGTTTGAAGCGAACAATTCGAATGAATGAGGAACAATTTTTCAGAAGTTAATTTATATATATTGGGTTGAGTGTATTTCCTGGCACAAGATTCAAAACATATAATTAAGTAGATTGGTACGATTTGATTAAGTTGCTCTAATTTACTTCCCCACATAATATTGCAAAAAGTAGCTAGTTGCTAACGTTGCAAGCGGACGCAGGAAAATTATACGTTTTGTAAATGATATAATAATAGTAAGTTTTAGAATTAGGTTACTGATGTTCTAGTTCCAGTAACAACGGGAAATAATGATAACCATAACTTTACCTGGAATTGTTTCAAAACAGAAGTTATGCAAGTTAGAATTATACACTTAATGGAATTTGTGAAACGATAGATTATGACAAGTAATTTAGATTGGAAACTTCAAATACAGCGAAACAGCATTTTATTCCAAAAACAATTAAAGAATGTAGGCGCGCTTACAATTTCAAATTATTTGTGTGAGCGCCAGTATCCTATTCCAACGATTTCATTTTTATGCTAAATGATGATTAACTTTATTAGAATCCTTTGCCAAAACAAAGTACCTCAAGAACCGGTTCCTATGTAATTAGAAATACAAATTGAAGCTCTAATAATATGTAAGCCAACATACAATGCAAAAGTATTTGAAAACAGGAAGTTTGAAACAAACGGGAAACTTCTTGACACCCACGTGTATAGAACCGTACAGTTAGTTACCTTAAATGAACGGTGTAAATACCGTATTAGAAATTCCAACAGCGCTTTTACTTAGGACGTGTCATAAATCCTGCAACTTTCAAAGATATCTGTCCTGGCTGAACTAATAAAAACGTACTCATTTTTATAAACTTAAAGAGCAGTTTGCTTAGTAAGATTGATTAAGCTTAAGTTCACATAGAAAAACAGGTGACTTCATGCCTATTTATAAGTACTACCACTATTTATGTATACCGTAACTATGTATCTTGGGAATAGGCATGAAGTCACCTGTTTTTCTATGTGAAACTTAAAGCTTAATCAATCTTACTAAGCAAAATTTCGCATTACTCTATGTATAAAAATGAGTACGTTTTTATTTGTTCAGCCAGGACAGATATCTTGAAAGTATGACACGTCCTAAGTAAAAGCGCTGTTGGACATTTCTAATACGGTATTTACACCGTTCATTGAAGGTAACTAACTGTACGGTTCTATACACGTGGGGCGTCAGAAAGTTTTCTGTTTGTGTTCAAACTTCCTGTTTTCATATACTTTTGCATTGTATGTTGGCTTACATATTACTAGAGCTTCAATTTGTATTTCTAATTACATAGGAACAGGTTCTTGGAGGTACCTTTTTTGCAAATGATTCTAATTAAGTTAATCATCATTTAGCATAAAAATGAAATTGTTGGAATAGGATACAAATAATTTGAAATTGTAAGCGCGCCTACATTCTTTAATTGTTTTGTATTAAAAATGTTGTTTCCTGTATTTGAAGTTTGCAATCTACAATTACTTGTCAGAATCTATCGTTTCACAAATTCCATAAATATATAATTCTAACTTCGGTAACTTCTGTTTTGAAACAATTCCGGGTAAAGTTATGGTTATCATTATTTCCCGTTGTTACTGGAACTAGAACATCAGTAACCTAATTTAAAACTTACTATATTATATCATTTACAAAACGTATAATTTTCCTGCGTCCGCTTGCAACGTTAGCAACTAGCTACTTTTTGCAATATTATGTGGGGAAGTAAATTAGAGCAACTTAATCAAATCGTACCAATCTACTTAATTATATGTTTGAATCTTGTGCCAGGAAATACACTCAACCCAATATATTAAATTAACTTCTGAAAAATTGTTCCTCATTCATTCGAATTGTTCGCTTCAAACAGACTAGTCTTTAAAAAAGTTCACTCGATATCATTCCAACAATCTTAACAGGCCAAACAATGAAGGGATTACAGAAGGTTAGCCAGTTCGTCAAATTGCGAAAAAATTCAATAAAATGTCGATCGTGAGCCCATGGGTTTATTATGGACTTCAAGTGTATAAAATATTTTTTGGAAGGGTTTCCCCATTCCTGGTGGATATGGAGCTGGTTGGCTCCAACTCTGTTTATTTTTCTATACATCCACCAAACCGACATAACTTTCTTCGACTGTCTACCATCTCTCTATTTCTCGTTGCCAGCTGGTTTGGAAGCGTTTTTGTGTTGCTGAAAAAATTACTTTGCCCTAATGAAATCGAGCTAAATTTACTAAACATATCAACACTAATCATTGTATTTTTTGGATCGTCACTTCTGTTAGCGTGGGTGTCACTACATTTTGTCAATGCAATCTTATAGCTCTGTGAACACCCTGCTCAGAAATGGACTGGAACTACGTAAGAAATTAGAAAAAATTACCATTTAGTAGCTTTTTTTAAAGTAATAATTTTTTCAGAATTTGAAAGGAAAGAGTACGGAAGCTTTGATGTTGACGTGACTGGATTTCTAATTACGTATTACATGCTCGGAATAAGTTTCCTTGGACCACCATTCTTTGTCCTTTGCGGAATTTTCAAAATAAATCCGTATAACATCCTTTTCCAAGAATTTTTTCCATTTTTGCCATCGGAATCAGAGCAGAGCTTAGGTGTCAACATTGTTTTAAATCTGGTTGCCTTCTCCCATCTAATTTTCGGAATTCTGTATCTTTTAAAGTACGTTGGTATTATTCTTGTATTGTTTTTGCTAACATCGGAAGCTGCAGAAGATTATTTGAGAACACTGCAAGCAAAGGCAGTCTGTCTCTCGGCCGATTTGTGTTCGCACTACTATGTGCTTTTGCAAATAAACTATACACGGATGAGGACTTTATTGAGCGATCTCGTTTTAATATTTGTTGTGTGGTCTCAGCTCTTTCTGACAAGTTTGGCGTGGTTGAGTGTCAACTGCGCAGATATTTTACCGTGTTTTATGATTGTTGTACTGAGAGCTGCATTTCTGGGCGGAACTGCAATAACACTGCTTCTTCTCAAACTGGGCTCACATATTCGTCTACTGAGTGAAGATCTTATTAGCGGTGAACGAGCCTTGCATTTTACGTACAATCCTAGAAAAACGGGCTATTACTTCACACTCAAATGGAAAGCGCAACAACCAATTCCAGTCTACTGTGGACCCCATTTCAAACTTTCCAAGGAGGCGATATTAATCTATTTTAACGTTCTTAGCAATAATATTACCAACGCACTATTATTGATAAATCCTTAAGTTTAGGTTTTGTGTTTGAAAATCGGCGACAAGGTATTTTTCAAATGAATGCTTTCGAATGTTATAAATTTCTGTACTACGAATAAAGACTTGTATTGCTCGACTATTTTTTCACAAGAATATGTAGTTAAATATACAGTAAATACAGCAAGCAATGTTTTCAAAAAATTTGTTTTAACAAAAATTGATTTTGTTTCCGTTTTCGGTGATTTTCATTGCATTATTCGACCTTCAAATCAACGTTTTTGTACAGAATCGATTTTTGGAGATAAAGTTTAAAAAACTGGCACGTTTTATCTAATAAAAAGCAAGCATCATGAAAAAGGTTAGGATACCTATCGATAGGTTTAAAATTCAAAACACAGTCAACATCGATACCAATAGCAAAATGATAGAATTAAAATTATGCCTCGGATGATAGCAAGGGACACGGGTGCAGAATCTTTGTAACGTTGTAACCAGGTTACAGGAAGATTTGGGGGCGAAGCCCCCAGCTCATATACGGGGCATTAGGTAACATAGAGGAAGTTCGGGTTTGGTTACAGGAAGATTTCGAATCGTTAAAAGATTCTGCACCCGTGGCAGGAGAACATCCAGCAGTTATATTAAACAGTCCTTATATAAGAATTGAGTTGAACCTAATGATTATGATACAATGAAAGACCACAGAACGAGTCATAATAGTCGGCGTAACGGTTCGAGTAAGCCAAGAAGACATTTACACAAGTTGCAAAATAAGAGAACGGACTTCGATATTTGCAGGGACTCTCGCTTCTCCTAGATTTCTTAACCAATTTACCTCAAAACTTTTACACATGCTTGTAACCATTCTCTAGCTGGATTTTGAAGGTCTTTCTGAAAGTTAAAAAAACAAGACATTCATTTATACTAAGACCAGAAGAAATTTTATAGCTAAAGGAATGGTTAAAGCAAGCGAGCAATCCAAAAAATATTGCTAATGTTTTACTAACCAAGTTAAAAACTGCATTATGATTTAATGACTAGTTATTGGTCAACTAATAGATGGAATTCCTTAACATTATAGTAGAACTGCGAAATTGTGAAACAGATTTCCCCTAAATCCCGAAATATCCATGGTTTAAATAATTTCTACATATAAAAGGAAACCAAATATTTGTTCGGTTACCCTACTATGCTCAATACAACGGCATCTAAATTTTATGTAGGCAAATCGAATTTCTATCAATCAATTTTAAGTAAAAAACAAGAAGAAAGGGAATTTTTTACCACATAAATTACTTACATCTTATACTAACTCCGTTTACTATAATCGTGCTGGAGGAGTACCAATATATGTTGAAAATGATAATAGTACAAGTGTGAAATACTAAAAACGGCTATGTTCTCAAAGGGCAAAATTACGCAAAGGCAAAATGCTAAAGGTGAAATTCCATAAGGGGCAAACTTTCAAAGGGCAAAATTCAGCATGGGCAAAATTCTGCAGGGGAAAACTTCTGCAAGGGCAAAGTGATAAAAGGGCAAAATCACCCAAACGGGCAAGTTTCCCCAAGGGCAAATCGCCGGTTACCATAGCAAGTGATCTCGACACAATTAAGGCTCTTCTGGAGTAAGGCAACCAAAACGTTTGGAGGAATCCGCACTATCACAGCCGTCGGTTGGTATTCGCTCCATTTTTTTTATATATTGAGCAATGCGAAACAAATTGATAACATTACAAAAAATATTTTGCCCAGGGCATTCCTTTCGTGCTTTTCAGGTTTTAACTGATAATTCATTATTAATATTTGGTAAGTATATAATGCTTAAAATAGTCATGTACATCAATTGCTTGAATATATTGAGAAAATGTAGCTAATGTTTTACTATACACAATACAGGACGTGTAATACCAATGTTAACGGATGTTAGTAATTCAATTTAATGCAATTTGAATTTGAGCACCTACAAGTTTTGAAACCATTAAATGAATCTTAAACTCAAAAAGACAAGAACTAAAAATGTGATTTTGAGTACGCATAGTATGCAGTTAAAAGTCTGCGGTACTTCTAGTATTTCCTGTTAAATGTATGAATTTGTTCCTGTACACGTGGTTTAAAATTTCTTTTTTTGTTAAAGTCAATCATTCCTGAGTTCAATACGTATATCTGTATAACCTGTGTAACTTTCCTTTGGAAACAATTCCACTTCCTGTTATGACTCTACTCTTTTTCAATTTCACTCTAAATAATAAACCATAAATCTGGTTTTAAAACGGTCTATTAGTACGTAAAGTATAAACCATAGTTTTCCCATTTCAGCATGCAAAATTAATGTTAATTTCTAGTCGCTTCCTCTACTCCGCTGTGGGTAGCATCAAGGACCACTTTGTCAAATCGTACTAATCTACCAAAACATTGTGCTAGGCTAGGAAGTATATTCAAACAAATATAAACTTGAACTAAAACAAATGGTTCCTGGTTCACTTTGATATGACTGCTTGCAAATGCTTGCAGAAAAACAAGACGGAAATGACAATACGACAAATAAAAACATAACTTAAATTGTATAAGATATATAAGAAGTTCTGCATAAACACTTGAATACTTAAGGTATAGCGGACGTTTAGAATCACGTCAATCCAATACTGAACCATTGTAGGAAAAACTACTTTCCAACAGTGGTTTCAACTCTTATCAGTTCATCAATCAAATCCACCTTGAACCGCAATTAGGGATTTATCAAAAGAATGTTTAATAAACATAATTAATGCATAATAGTCGCGGAAGAAAGGTACTGTTGTACAGGAATACTGGGAAGTTACTGCAGCTTATTAAAACTAATTTCCTGCTATTGTTTCGAAATTTAAAATAAATTTTACCACAGATTGTTTTTTATTCTCAGCAAATAAGGATTTTTCTTGTCATTCGTCGTAAAGATTTCGGTTGAACAGTTACTTGCATTCGAAGACAAAACGATTTCAACTCTCCTTTACTTGTAAAAAATGCTAAGCAAGCGATACTTCAAAATTCTTGACTTTCACACAAGATGGGCACTACTATTCTGGTCATGTCCATTCTCCTGGAATAGCTCACAACGCCTATTATGCTTCACAAACAAGAACCACCTAAAGTTTATAATTTCCGTTGTTAATCAAACTCTTCGAGTATTATTTGCCGTTGTACGTCTACTTACTTACAGGTTTGCATCGGTTGAGTCACCCAAGGTAAACATTTACTACCTCTATGGCTTTAGTTTGGCAACAATAATTAGTTTGGCGTTACTCGCCGTAACTCTATGGAAGTCACGAGAAATTGCCTACCTTTACAACCTCATCATTAATTTTCACCCTCACATTCGAAGTAAGTATACAATGAAAACTAATATAAAACCTCAACCAATTACTAATTTCAACACATTATTAATTTTCAATTCCAGCTTCATATATGACAACGTATGACCCAAACACTTGCTACTTTAATCTGTGCTTAGACATATACTTCCTTACTGTTGGATTCGGGTTCATATTTGTTGGAGCTTTAATTAGCCTTCAAGCTTGGTTACATCCGGAAATGGTTATATTTCCGACATCGATTATTCCGTCGTCTATACCGACAACAGTGCGATATACGATTTATGTTGTTTTTGGAATACACAATTCATTTCAATTACAAACGTTATACGCTTGTTTTGTCGTCTTAAATGATTTAATAATTGGACCATCAGCGCATTTGCTTAAAGTTTTAAAAGAATTTATCTGCCAAAGAAATAAAAACATCAGACTTTTTCCTTTTCAAAAGGCTAGCAGCAATTTCCGAACCTTAAAAAACCTGTCGAAATATTATCGTTGTACACAAATTTTAATTGTTTTGTTTTTGAATATCGTGCAATATTTTATACTTCCGTTGCAAACTATTATCTCCTGTCTGTCAATTTACGCTTTCTATTTAATGATCATTGATCACGCAGTACAATGAGCTTAACCGCTCCTTTACACTTATATTAGCTATTGGAGGTTCACTTGCATTGGTAGCGGGATACATTGCTTTACGTTTTTGCGCAGTCGTTTACCAGATATCTGAGAAAGCATTAGAATCAATTTCACGGAGAGCAGATTGGAATGGAAAGCGAGATAGAATATATATGGAAAGGTTTGTGAAATCATGTAGACCACTCAGTGTGGAATTTGGTAATATGTATGTGATACGTAAAACGGCTGTTCTGGACTTTTTGAACTTTGTTAGCAGCGGAACTGCTAGCTTACTGTTAGCAACGCCAACTTAGAACTGAAGCAATAACAAAATTTATGTATTTAGTGTTTTTTTTTTTTAAAGAGTCTCGAACAGTACCACAATATAATCTCCGAAGTATTGTTAAATATTTTACGAATCACAAGTTACGATGAATCTAATCTGTTGAATTAAAAATTGTAGTATTAGAAAGCCCAGAAGAGTCCATGATTCAAATGTGCTTTTAAATTTTAATGAACACTGCCGTGTCATATTGTATTATAACATCCTGTCCATTTGTTACAGTCTGGCTGTCCGACAATCGCAATTTGCATGAAAATTTGTTATCAAACAAAGCACTTACAAATTATCGAAATGTTTCATATTGCAAATCGATAAGCGGCAGATCAGCTGCTGTTTGTGAGTCTAAGTAACTAAATAGATTACTCCAGTTTCATGAATAGTTCGTTTTTGCATTTTTAACCTTCGTAATTTGTAATTGGTTGTGTCACATCAGTTTATTTGGGACATTGTGTATGTGTTTATCGAATTACGGTGTCCGATGGCCGTTTTATTTGTTACAAAATGGAGCAAACAAGTGTATTATACGAGAACAGGAAAACTAATTGCAATATCAAATCAATTCAATGTAAAATCTAATGCATAACTTATTTTGTTTTACCATTTACCGCCATATGAGCCAAATTGTCACAATCATTTAAAAATTGGAACGCTGTTTAACTACGTAATTTTGAGACATGACGAGCCAATGCGGACAGTGTGAAAGCTCTGATTATTCAATTAGGCTCTTTTCAAAATTTAACAGATTTCCGTCTTTATGTTTTGAAATTAAAAATTGCTTGTCACACTATATCTCTCCTGGAAATCCATAATATATATTTTAAACTTTTGTAACGTCATTTTAGAAACACTTCTTCTTCCAATTTATTACTGTTTTCCATTGTTTCTCAATTTTGTTAACTATACGGCTGGCTCTAGGACCTTTTAGTATTACCTGTCTTATAAAATACATAATTTGTTCCTCGTTTGCTTTTACATTCGTTATTAAATCGTGACTAACTACTTCCTGTAATATGCTGTACGTGACATGCGTTTGAAAACTATGTTGTTCAATTGGTTTAATTTGCCCAATTGTGTATTTTGTGATTCGTACTAGGAAACACATTTAAAGAGATAAATTGAACTCTTGAAAAACGTTCCTGATTCATTTCAAATTGTTTCCGTCATTATTGTTCAAGTAGATAGAGTAGGTTTGTCTTTAAAGGTTGACTTCATTTCAAATAAACAACCTCAACGAGTACAATCATGAAATTGAAAAAGATTAACTGACTAGTGTTCAAATTTAAGAATGACTTCGACAAAAACTCAATCGTGACCCCATGGGTCTTTTATGGACTTCAAGTGTACCGATTAGTTTTCGGAAGAGTTTCACCATTTCTGCTAGACATGGACCTAGTTGATGCTAACTCCGTCCAGTTCAATATACATCCCCCAAATCGAAATAACTTTCCGCGATTTTCCATTACTTTTTTGTTTTTAATTGCTAACTGGCTGGCTTTTTGTGTTGCTAAAGAAACTACTTTGTCCTAATAATATCGAGTTAAGTTTGTCAAATATGTCGATTCTAATTGCAGTATTTTTTGGTTCTTCGCTTCTATTACCATTGAGTGTCACTACATATTTGTCAATGGAGTCTTATAACTGTGTGAACAACTTGCTCGGAAACGGATTGGAATTACGTAAGAAACTGGTCGAAAAATTTACTATTTACAAGCAGTTGTTTCAAAACTTGTGATTTTTATAGAATTTGAGAAGAAAGCATACCGAAGCATTGATGTTGACCCGACGGGATTTTTAATCACGTATTATATGGTCGGGACAAGTTTCCTTGGAATACCGTTCTTTCTTCATATTGCAATTTTCAAAATGAACCCGTATACCATCATTTTGCAAGAGATAGTTCCGTTTCTGCCAACAGTCAGAGCAAAGTTTAGAGTTTTAAATTGTATTATTTGTAATAACTTTATTTCTCTTAAATTTAGGTTTTTTAAAACTTTTTTAAGTACGTTGGAATAATCACAATTTCCAACTAATTAAGTTGAAACATCATGCATACACGCACCATGCATCGTAGAATTAATAGAACACTTAATTAGTAACCACCCGAATTCTCACTGTCATCACTCATCACAATATTCAACCAATCAAATTGAAACTTCATGGAACATTACGTCGTCTGTCCGGGGACTCGATAACATTTGAACCGTTAGTTTTTTTAAAATTCGGGGTTTACTTTTTTGTAAGCCATATCTTAAGAAAAGTAGAAATCAAGTTCTAAGATTTGTTATACGGGGTAACGGGAACGAGTTTCAATGATAAGCTCAACAAATACGATAATCGTCACATATCATATGTGACATATGTGATTTATCCATCGAAAGCTCCTGAAGGCTAACTGTAAGTATGCACTGCAAAATTCAAATCAGAGCTGTTGTGATTTGATTGTGATTTATTTTAAGAGATTGAGGGGTTTGATAAGCAAAGTGCTCCCTGAAGTTTGCGATGCATGATGTCTGTATGAATACCGTTTCCACCTGATTGGTTGGCTATTGATTGACTAATTGATTATTTGAAGAATTTTAGTCTGAAGGGGGTTTGGGGGGTTGATAATCAAGTGTTATCTTAAGTCTAGGTGCTGTTTAAAAAAATTTGGTTCAGTTTTGAGGGATGATGGGGGTTAGGTCAAAAATTGTGTGAAGGGGTTCACAAGTGCGCCTAGGGGTTTATTAATGACGGTCTTTTTCCACAATAGACAAACGTGTTTCATCATGTTTCCGGAATTGAATATAAATATAACTAACTTGTTAGGCATGTTTGGAAACCCCAAAATCCCGATTTATATAATTTTTGGTGAAGTCGTATTGAAGTGGCGCCCATTGAAGTTGCTAATTTGACGAACCCAAGATATCTTCGAAAGTAAACTAGCTAGAGACGTAATTTTTTTTGCATTGAATAGCGCATTTAAATATCCCCACATGTTTTTGAAATCAGCTCCATCCAACAATGGGCGCCAAAGAAAGGAAGGGGTAATTACTCGACCTTTTGGGACAGATAATTTCAAACGGCATTTTCATAAAGGAAACGCGTTATTTACATAACATTTAGTCAGTCAACTCACGTTCAGAAAGATTTACTACCATTTCGCGGCAACCACGTTCCCCGGCGCCCACTTAGCTGTGATGTCCAGCGTTACCATGTTTGGATAACGCCTCGTAACTCCAAAAATATTCGGCGAAAACGATTGTAATCACCAGATTCGCGTTTTAAAACGTTTATTTAATATATGTTCACAAGTTTGTGTCCACAACTCGTCCCCATAACGATGCCCTTCGATACCATTTTAGGATGACCCCACGTAGCTTCAAAACACTTGCAGATATTCAAAAAACTAACACCGGATTCGGATCCAGGTTATCAGTTCCATATATGTTCATATATTTGTGTCAATAACTCGTCCCCATAACGATGCCCTTCGACACCATTTTAGGATGACCCCACGTAGCTTCAAAACACTTGCAGATATTCAAAAACTAACACCGGATTCGGGATCCAGGTTATCAGTTCTATATATGTTTTTAAAATTGAATCATTTCACTATTAACTACAGGGTCGCTCGTGATTTTTTGGAACTGAATTCAAATCTTTCTTGTTACAATTTACGTACAATAAAGATTACGATTTCTGAAAGTTAAATAAGAGTTAGAAAAACCATTTCTTAATGTCCTGAAGAAAGTGTAGAATTTTGTGCAGAAAGCATGAAAAAAATAAACTTATTAAAATGTCCTCTTTAAACGTTACATTTGAATTTAATATATATTATATCGCAACTCTTTACATTCAATATTTTGTTTTTTCTGTAATCTTAATTATTAAGTGGTACAGCCACTTTATAAGAATCCCTTAGTCTGTAAACCTTTATGTTCCACGTATGTAATTTAAGTATACCTCTCCATATATTGTAACAAAATTTTACGTTGCTCCATTACAAACCGTGCAACTTAAAAATGCGATAATAGTTTGTGGAAAATAACAATGATAAACGGGAAATTGAGGAGGATAAGCGATAATTGATTAGGATAAGTAGTAGTTGAGGAGGCAACGAGATTGCAGTACATCAATTGAAGCTTTTATTAATTGGAACCTGACGGCGGACACATAAAACTGCTTCGACTATACTCCTATTTTTTTGCTGTTTTCAAAAATAGGTTCTTTAATCGTTTAATCAAACTTCTTTGGTATCTTTTACCATCAAGTCAGCTGGATTTTGAAAACTTTGTTACATTTCTGCCAATTCGGCTATATCTGAGATATACAGTTCCAAATCAATTAGAAGTTTCCATCGCTGATATTATGCTTCAACTTTTACTTTACGTTCATCATACGTTACTTACGTTCAGCCTCGTATTTTCCAAACCTCTAACGCACCACTTTTTCCATCGGGCACGCCGGGTTTATTATATCTTCAGTTCCATCATCATTGTCATGCAACTATTCAAGAGCAACTCTCAAAACTTCTCTTGAAACCGTTACAAATACAACATAAATACCACACAGCAACAAGAACACGTCTGTGAACATATGTTATTTATTTGGAGCGAATTTCAAATCAGTTTTCAAACTAGGTCGACGTGTAAACACTTCTACTTATATCTACAAATCGTTCTATTTCTCCTTCAGTCTAGAGGTTTCAATCGATCAAAATCTTTTGCAATAGAAACGATTTTACTTGACTGAAATAACTAAACCAGTGTCAATATTGTACTTAACTAATTTAAAATGAGAAAGTGTTGTAATCCGCGAGGTGTGCCGCATAAGAAAAAGCAGCTGGGTGTCCAGCGCTTGTCTTCTTCTAAGATCCAGTATTACAAATTATTGATTCCTAGTCACATTTGGTCAGCAGATCAGTACCTCTGCTTCATCTGTTGGAAATACTTGGAGAAACAAATCAAAGAATATAATGGTAAATTTCCCTTTAAAAAAGTAACTTTGATGAATATGTTTTTGATGCACAAAATTTATGATAACATGAGGATGTTCAATGGCATTCTTGCAGGGTCAATGTGGAAGACACAGATGTCGAGGATCTCATTCAACGTTTTCCCGGAGTCATCTAGTACTTTGCAGCCGTTCGTGCCTCCTCCTTCCCATGTGGTTGTGAAGTCGTCGTCATCATCCGTTGCAATTGAATTAGGGCTGAATAAGCAACCTCAGGAGTCAAATAATTCCATCTTCCCGTGTTAGTTTCTTTATTTTATATTCTCTTGATACTTCTTTCAATGCCAGGTTATTCTCTTCTGTTTTTTCTTGTAGGTGATAGTATCAGTTCGAGCTCCAACAGTGATGTGGATTGTGGTTCAGATGCTATGTCTACAGCATCAGATACTGCTGAAGTACAGCGTTTTAAAGCCACTGAAAATCTAAATCAGACATTAGAAATTAATAGGATTACGCCAGTTCGACCTTCAGATGCTAAAAAACCTACGGTAATCCGGAGAATATATGGAAGGCTGAAGGAAGGATTTCGTTCAAAGATTGACAATTTTACCACTGGAGTTATAAACCCAAGTCCTGACACGAGAAAGACCCCAAAGCCCTGCAAATGGTGCGATATGCTATATAACGAGCTTAGTGAAAAATACCAGCAGACACAATCCAAAACTGAAAAGTTTAAGCATTACCAATATCATCGACCGACTTGGAATAACGAAGTATATGGGAAGAGCCGTTAGCAAATTAAGGGATTCTGAAGGGGCATTTTCGTACCCAACTTTCAATTTTGGTCATCCAATAAGTCAGGAGACGATAGCATTAATAGTTTCCTTTTATTTATCGGATGACAACAGCCGTCCGTCACCGCGACAAGATGACGTAGTCTGGATTAGGAATTCGAACGGAAAGAAGGAAAGAATTTCGAAGCGGCGAATTTTATTCAATCTTAATGATCTTTACAATGAATTCATCCAGCACTTTGATAACGTTAAGATTTCATGCTCAAAATTCGCTACATTACGTCCCAAAAATTGTGTGTGGCCTGGGCAGAGAGGCTTCCACGTCACGTGTGTCTGCGAGATTCACCAAAACTTCGAATTTATGCTTGAAGCGTTAGATATAGATGTATCAATGGATGAGTTTATAAGGAAAGTGGTTTGTGAACCTGCCCGCACTGAATGTTTTTTCGGACTGTGTGCAGATTGTCCAAAAATGGACTACATTTCATCTTGTTATGGGAAAATCGTCGATCAGGAGGAAATTGAATTTCTCCAATGGATGCATACGGACTCAACGGACCTAAAGCGAACAGTTTTGTCATATGAAGAATTTAGTGAGGAGTTTGAGAAATCAGTAAGCAAGCTTATAACACACGACTTCATTTACAAAAAACAAAGAGACCACTTAAAACGTTTGAAGGAGGAAGGACTACGGAACACAAATTCTCTCCTGATTAATGTTGACTTTGCCCAGAACTATACTTTCTACGTTCAGAAGTCCGTGCAGGTAACAAATGTTAATAATGCTAACTAAATACGCTTTTAAATAAATTCCAATCGCACACTTCTTTTTCACTTATTTAATTTGGGTTAAAATTCAAGGGCTTCCACTGGAACACACAACAAGCTACCTTGCATCCGTTTGCAGTTCATTGGTGGTCTGACGATACTAAAAGTGTTGAGTACAAATCCTACTGTGTAATCAGCGATGAAATGACCCACGACGCTGATTCATTTCATGTATTTCGTACACATGTTCTGAGCAAGATTATTGATGATCGAAATGGAGAGAAACCGGAACTAATATACTACGTCTCCGATGGAGCCGGAAGTCAGTATAAAAATTATAAGAACTTCTCAAACCTTAGCCACCATTGGTCGGATTTTGGCATAGACGCTGAGTGGCACTTCACTGCCACAAGCCATGGCAAATGTACTTGTGACGCCATCGCTAGTGTTGTAAAAAATACAACTAAGAGAGAAAGTATGAAGAATGGTGTACTTATTAATACACCTCAATTAATGTTTGACTTTTGTGTGGAGAAACTAACAAGTTCTTCATTAGAATTCGTGTTTGTAAGCAAGTGTGATGTTGAGCGTGAAAGAGATAATTTAAAATCGAGGTATGCAGGCTATCGACGGGTGATTGGCACAAGAAAGTACCATATGTACAAATCAATAGAAAGTCGGTTGATCATGAAAACGTTTTCATCAGATGTAAGCACAACTGTGTTTGATTTTCAAGTGGACGAAATGACAACTTTAAATTTCGGGGATATGGAAGTGGGGACATTTTATGCCTTCTTCTGTGCTAAGAACTACCAAATAGGAATGCTCGTGGATTTGAAGGAAGAAGAAGGTGAGCTGACGTTTCAGACAATGCAAGTAGCCCGTAAAAATTTAAAATTCAGTTGGCCGAAATCCCTGCTTCTAATTAACGCACCCCTAAGAGATGTGCTTCTTGAATTACCTGACCCGTCATCAGAAAATAATGTGGTTTATCATTATGACTCAAACATTATACAAAAAATCAAAAACGCACTTAAAGTATACAAAAAAAAGTTGTAAAACAGCCCACGCAACTATATAAACATATGTCACTTAATCATAGAATAAGAACAAAAAACATATAACATTTCATAAAATAAACTGCTTATGATCATCTGTAATGGCAATATAATAAAGTTTTGTAATGATTATTATACTAACTTTGTATTGATTTATATTTTTCTGATATTGTTTTAATATCTAGATAGCAAAAAAATTGCTACTTCTTAAAAAGTGCGTTGGCCGACAGTTACCAAATTGTGTTTTTAAAACTCCCTTACCAATATAATCAAAAGCAATTACAACAAAATAAGTTGAAATACAAACGTTCTTAAAACCTCTCAGAATAGCACATAAAAACTAAAATAGTTTATAATTAAAGTCGGAATTGTTTTGGGGAAATTATAACAAGAAAGATTTGAATTCAGTTCCAAAAAATCACGAGCGACCCTGTAGTTAATAGTGAAATGATTCAATTTTAAAAACATATATAGAATCGATAACCTGGATCTCGAATCCGGTGTTAGTTTTTAAATATCTGCAAGTGTTTTGAAGCTACGTGGGGTCATCCTAAAATGGTGTCGAAGGCATCGTTATGGGGACGAGTTATTGACACAAATATATGAACATATATGGAACTGATAACCTGGATCCCGAATCCGGTGTTAGTTTTGAATATCTGCAAGTGTTTTGAAGCTACGTGGGTCATCCTAAAATGGTGTCGAAGGGCATCGTTATGGAACGAGTTATTGACACAAATATGAACATATATGGAACTGATAACCTGGATCCCGAATCCGGTGTTAGTTTTTGAATATCTGCAAGTGTTTTGAAGCTACGTGGGGTCATCCTAAAATGGTGTCGAAGGGCATCGTTATGGGGAGTTATTGACACAAATATATGAACATATATGGAACTGATAACCTGGATCCCGAATCCGGTGTTAGTTTTTGAATATCTGCAAGTGTTTTGAAGCTACGTGGGGTCATCCTAAAATGGTATCGAAGGGCATCGTTATGGAGACGAGTTATTGACACAAATATATGAACATATATGGAACTGATAACCTGGATCCCGAATCCGGTTTAGTTTTGAATATCTGCAAGTGTTTTGAAGCTACGTGGGGTCATCCTAAAATGGTGTCGAAGGGCATCGTTATGGGAACGAGTTATTGACACAAATATATGAACATATATGGAACTGATAACCTGGATCCCGAATCCGGTGTTAGTTTTTGAATATCTGCAAGTGTTTTGAAGCTACGTGGGGTCATCCTAAAATGGTGTCGAAGGGCATCGTTATGGGGACGAGTTATTGACACAAATATATGAACATATATGGAACTGATAACCTGGATCCCGAATCCGGTGTTAGTTTTTGAATATCTGCAAGTGTTTTGAAGCTACGTGGGGTCATCCTAAAATGGTATCGAAGGGCATCGTTATGGAGACGAGTTATTGACACAAATATATGAACATATATGGAACTGATAACCTGGATCCCGAATCCGGTGTTAGTTTTTGAATATCTGCAATTGTTTTGAAGCTACGTGGGGTCATCCTAAAGTGGTATCGAAGGGCATCGTTATGGGGACGAGTTGTGGACACAAACTTGTGAACATATATTAAATAAACGTTTTAAAACGCGAATCTGGTGATTACAATCGTTTTCGCCGAATATTTTTGGAGTTACGAGGCGTTATCCAAACATGGTAACGCTGGACATCACAGCTAAGTGGGCGCCGGGGAACGTGGTTGCCGCGAAATGTAGTAAATCTTTCTGAACTGAGTTGACTGACTAAATGTTATGTAAATAACGCGTTTCCTTTATGAAAATGCCGTTTGAAATATCTGTCCCAAAAGGTCGAGTAATTACCCTTCCTTTCTTTGCGCCCATTGTTGGATGGAGCTGATTTCAAAAACATGTGGGGATATTTAAATGCGCTATTCAATGCAAAAAAAATTACGTCTCTAGCTAGTTTTACTTTCGAAGATATCTTGGGTTCGTCAAATTAGCAACTTCAATGGGCGCCACTTCAATACGACTTCACCAAAAATTATATAAATCGGGATTTTGGGGTTTCCAAACATGCCTAACAAGTTAGTTATATTTATATTCAATTCCGGAAACATGATGAAACACGTTTGTCTATTGTGGAAAAAGACCGTCACATGGAATATAACCGTTTCGTCTGCAAGGGCAGAAATCCCTTCGTCTGCAAAAGCACTTTCTATTAGGGATAATATAGTTGTTGTATTTTTCCTTCATGTTTCACCGCAAGCAATTCCTACGACAATGTTTGTACTTGAATCCTGGAAATATATACGTTTTGCAATAAGCCGCTTGCTTATTTATTTTCTAGTTACTATATATTGGGTAGTTACTACTTGTAAAATAACTTTCAATTATTTAGGTTACTTTATTAAAGCTAAGAAGTTTTTTGTTCTCTTATTTTTTAAGGCCATGCTTCTAAATGCACTATTAATTTTAATTGTATACTTTATTCTGTTATCTGCAGAACGTTTACAATTCAAAGAGACGATAATGTTGGGGGCTAATTAATTTTGTCATTGGGAAATCTCGTTAAATTTGTGTATTCTGCAAGTATTCATGAAGGTTAAGCAAATTTATGAACAGTTTTTATTTAAGCATCTTGGAATAGTAAATTTTTATCAATGTAGGTACCACAAAGAGTGATTAATGTAACTGAAAGAGGAGTAGCAATCCCAAAGAACTAATTACTTTGTTCAGTTGATGGACAAACTTTGCTTAATAATTTACAACAGTTTATGTTATTTTATTAAGGCTGTCGTATTCCAAGCTGTGGCAAAATTTGTGGTGCTGAAATTGGTGGAGGAAGTTACTACCCAAAAGTTTCAGTTGTCATAAGAAATACATGGAGAATGCTTCGAAGTTCGGGTTTCTTTCACTCAAATAGACATTTCATAAGAAATCTCGAATAGAAGTAGATGATACTTGCCATATTCCCTTCTAACAAGTGTTTGAATATCTTCGGTAGAAAAATTTTCACAAAAGTCTCTCCGACGTGAGAGTGATACATTAAACCCATGATTTGAAGGGAAGAAAGAGTGTTTTTAATATGTAACCTTTTTAGCTGTTTTGCAAAAATGGAAATTTTGGCTTTGTATAAGTTATTTCATTTGGAATAATAATGCTGAAATTAACAATGAGAAATGGATCTTTACCACAAATGAAATGTATTGTTTAGATGGATTAATAATATATTGAAGAGGGTAGTAGTGGTCAGCTGTAATCTGCTTAACGTTTTGTAAATGAAATATTTGCAGTCGTTTGGTATTTAGTTTAAAAATTTATTCAATAATTAAAGTTATAACGTGCTATGCATAAGAGGAACACTTTAATTGTTAAAAAATTATCGTCTCTAAGAAATAAAAGTTATACTTCACCGTTCATTTTGAAGTTTTGTTTTGTGAATATGCACTGGGTAATATAATTCATACAAAACTCAAGGAAAAAAGATAAAACAAATTGCAGTCCCAAATAGTATACTAGTTGTGGTAAGTACCTTCAGTGGAAACATAACCCGGAGGTTTGACAGTTTGTATCTCCTGCACTTTAAATAAAACATCTTGTGTTCGCTTACCCAATTTGAAATACAATGCAAATACAATACAAGCAATAACGGTTAATGTGATAAACAGTGAAAGAGCTAAGTATGGCCAATAATAGCTCCCAGGAATTGGTTCATCCCGTTCATACACGAACTGTCTCGGAATGTCTGGCATGTCACGCAAAATATATTCTTCTTTCATTTGAAGGAGCACTCCCCATGGCATGACTGGAAGAGGTTGCTTCGTTGTTTCATTATCCTCATCATAATTTCCGGAATACACAATGGAATCATTCAACAGGAGGCTAAGTCCAGGAAGCGAAACTTTTATGTTGCGAACCACGTTTGGCAATACATGCATGGGCGCGTCCTCCTCTTCATCATCTACCAAACTATTTTCGGAATCAGATTTTGTAAAGAAATCGATGATCACGATTGTTGTTAGTTCAGCATCTTTGCCATTTGGATCTTGCGGTGTATACATAAGATTTGTCAAGTACAAATCCGAGCCATTACGAGCAGCAGTAAATGAGTTGTTGGTGGTTGCTTCCACGCGAATTTCATGGTCATCTTCAAGATCTTCCTTGGAAAGGGAATATATTGCTGTTGAGGCGGAAACAAGTACTGGTCTGGGTTTGATAGCCCATTCTGAAGTCAACTGTTGTGATGAGGAGCGTCTAACACGACTGCTTTGTTTATTTTCATTCCCAGGTATTGGGCTAAAATCCATTATAGCGTTGTTGAGAAGAAGCTGTATTCTACTAGCAGTCGAGTTTATGGAACCCCCAACAATTACGACCTTTCCTGGATACTTCTTTTCAAAGCCATTCATTATTATTTCCAAATTATTGCCATGGCTTAATACTCTGGGTACAAATTTTGTTGATGAATTGGTACGAATTGGAACTACAATATCAGTCAAATCAATTGTTTGCTTGGTTGCGTTGGTAGCAGGCTGCAGAGTGACATTGTCAAATCCGGGGTAAATAAAGACATCTTTATCAAGGCTAACAATTTCATAAATTGTGTCATCAGCACCTCCTCCAGCCATGTGGCTCTCAGAATACCCCACATTTTGAATAACATTTCGGTCACCTTCCATTTTCTCATGTCCAAAGTACAAAAATTGGGTTTCGGTTTGAAGCATAATGGATATACCCAGGGATTTTGCCCTTTCTTGAAATATCGGTACAACAGTTGGTTCCAGTGTATCGTTTGGAAAAGATGAGCCTGCTGCTAGGGAAAAGAAAAAACTTCCATCCCGAGCGACCTGAACTCTGAAGCTGTCTTTTGTAACCAAAATTGGTTGTGAGTAGAACTGCTCAACGGAGCTTGGTCTAGTAATCATTTCAAGGCTGTGTTCACTTTCTCCAACGGAATAGTACAAGGTATCGTTCTCCAAGTCGAAACGAATATTCTGCAAGTCATCAATTGTGAAAGGTAGATAGTATTTGTGACTGACACCTAACCAAGCCGTCTCGCTGCTGCCATTAAGATTGAATGATCTCGGGGATGTAAACACGTAGGTGAAAGTGCTGTTTAGCCAAGCAATGTCATCAGTGTCATTTGAGAAGTTGATTTCAAGCTCTTCAAACCATACGGTAGTTTCATTACCAATTTCCATTGTTAGTTCAAAAACACAATCATTTCCTTCTTCTGGAATTATGGAAATTTCTTCAAATTCTGACAAGCTCTGAATACCACAGTCGGAAACGGCAACTATGTCGACCGCTCCTATACGACTTCTTGCAGTGATTTCATGTATATTAATGAGTTGGGAAATAAGTACTTTATTTTCGGACTTCATGAAGCCATCCTTTCTACCCACATTGACTTCTATTGTACAGTTTGGTTCAAAATCTTCATGTAGATGAAGGTAGTTTGTGCATTTCTTATCGGCTCCAATTGAGCAGCTACCACCATCAAGTAGACTTAGACCTGAAGTTAACTCCGAAATCCAAAACTGGTTGGCATAGCTTAAAGCATTTCCATACAATACCCCGCCAAATGTTATTTTGTTGTTGGTTGTGATATTCACAAAAAAGCGATTCATGTGAACTGGAAGTCCCCAATATTGCTCTAGATTTGAGAGTGCTCCTTGTATCATAATTGTTGCTATAGTGATTCCATCTTTTCCTACTTGAATGTCAGAGACAGCTGGGATTCCCGGTTTTTGGAACTCGAAAATTGGATTTGTGTAGTCCTCAGTTTCATTTTGTTTCTTCATGTTAAATTTTTGTAGTCTCTCAGGTCTTCCAATTCCAACTACTAGGCTCAATATTTCAGTTTTTTCGTCGAAAGTGACATTGCGAATCAATTCCCAAGGACTGAAGCCGAATTTGATTTGATGTAAATTTTCAGCACTGGTTTTTAAATCAAGCTCGCTAGTTACAAAATCAGGCATCATATATGTAAAAATTCCTTCTTCCGCTGTATTTTTTACTTTTGTAAATTTTCCGACAACAGTTGTAGTTTGGGCCTTTTCATCTTTGGAACAGTTTTTTCCATTTATGAATATAATATCCTCTTGACCTTTGTGTTTACCACTTCTTCCATTTATACTTTTTGTGTTGCAGGCTGCATGAATGAAATCTGGTCTTTCAATGGAACCAACAACGTGGTGAATATTACTAATTTTCCCTTTCGCTTGGACCCATAAATATCCAAACTCTCCCGTTTTTAAGTTTACCCCATACGTTTCAGCGGATTGGAAATCTGAATTGTGCTCCAAAATAAAAGTGTTTTCACCGCTGTTTCCACCATCTATGTTCATTTTTCTGGTTGGAGCTCCCGTTTGACAAATAAAAACGTCACTTGAGTTTCCTCCTGTTATATCCCAAGTTCCGTTGATAATTTGAAAAATGTGTGCAATTCCCTCAAATCCTTTTAGGATATTAGACCCGTTATTTTCAAGGTGTGTTGTAGAAAGTTGGTAGAGAATTTTTGGGACTTGGGATTCTTGTTCGATTAAAAGCAGGCCAGGAGGTTCCGTGGAGTCAGTAAGTGCAACTTGAATGGATGGTATCAATAGGTAAGCTTCATCGGGGTTAGCTGAGACATTTGTGAACATGATTTTGATAAATTCGTCGGGCATTCCATTCAGTGTTACTAAAGCAGAATGCTCATCGGTTTTATTGGAGTGAAAGGATTTCCAATTTTTATGAGTCAGTTGTAAAAGTATCTGCAGACCATCAACGGAGCCTAAACTCACATTTAGACTGAATTGTAGTGCAGATGTTTCATTTTCTGTTAAAGCGGAAGCCATCACAAGTATGCTGTCTTTTGAAATGTTTCCCATTTGGGTAGAAACCTCGACATGAGAATGACCCTTTGTTAGAATTTGGAGTTCTCGTTCGTCACAACTTCCAGGGGGAACCATAATAACGTCTGGAATTGTTTTTGATCCGCCAAGCGAATTTACTAGCTTGGTGCCGCATGCTGAAGTAACGGTGAAGATCTTTCCTGTGCTGTCATGTATTTTTTCTATTGATTTAAATTTTTTGTTTTCAGCAAGGTTAATGTGCATCGGTGCATCTGTTGTTAGATTCTGATGAAGCCACAATGAGTCTTCTCCTCCATTGCCGTTAACCTCAGTAAAGTCAGGTACAATCAGAATGAATTCATCATCCAAATTTCCGCCTGTTGCACACCAACCTGATCCGGTAATTTCAAATACATTTGCTGTGTTTGAGCAACCCGTCCTATAAAGATTGTTGCTTCGAAATTCTGGTACTTCCGGAAGAGTGTGATGAAAAAATGAGGATACGTTGGATAGGACTAAAATGCTGTGGGGTGTTACATCGCCACTCTCATTGAAATATACCATAAAGCTCTGGTCTATTTCTGGATCATTTTTTTGAAAATTTAGTTCAAGTGAAAGCGACTCATCTCCATTAGCATTGCTACTTATTGTGGTAAGAAGTTTTTTGTTTGCAGCCGTAACGTTACCTACAATTACATCTTTTGATGTTGTGCCCAAGAAGAACACGTTAATTCCCAACAGACTTCTAGGAAATACATCAAAGCTAGCAGTAACTCCTTTCCAAGATTCATCAAAAGCAAGTAGAATGCTTCCAGTTCTGTAAAGATAAAAAGTGATGACAGAATGAATATAATTTTTCATTCAAATTTCACCACCAACTTTTTGTTACTGGGTTAAACCCAGAAAGTTTGTATAATTAATATTTTTTCGGAATATTGAATTTAAACTTTTGCCTATGTGTCATATCCGAGTCCAAATTCCTTTATACTTGTAGTAACAGTAAAAAATGATTTTTAGAAACTTATCAATCATGTATATTTTATCATGTGTGTTTTCAGGGTAACGGAATCAAGCATTTTTATCTATGTTGAAAAATAGATTTTTTAGATTTTTATCGTTGCTAATAAATATTTCCTCATAGTTTTTAACGTAAATACTGGACATATTTACTTGAAAGGAACACACAATTTTGTGTGATTTTTTAGTTTGTCACAAGATATAAAATTCTAGTGTCAAGAGCGATTAGCTTAGCGATCTTAACGTTTAGTATTGAGAGTGTAAATGGTAGCCATGTCTTCTGATGCCAATAAATTGATAAAGTGATAAACATACCTTGCGTTTGAATAAATGTGAGTGTAATCCGCAGCAATGATTGACAAGTTGTAATTGCAACCTAGTTCAGGTAATGCAACGACGTCAAATTCTTTCATGGTGCCACCACCTAGTGATAGTCTTTTTGTTTGACAACCAGCATTAACATAATCTGCTTCAGCCACTCGACCGCTTACTACCTCGACGTTGTATATAGCCATTTCAAAGTTCCCATTAGAACTTCTTAGATTAGCAGCAACCATGTCCAGACGAACATTCTGTCCCTTTGCACAGTTTTCACCGAACGTGATGGAATTGCCTCCTGATGTCCCACCAGTCAGTGTCCCTTTCAAATTTCCAGTGCATTTCCCGTCAAACAAAAAATCATTTTTTGTAGCTCCTCCATAAAATTGTTTCGTTCCCGATTCCGGTAATACAAAAAGGTTTAGCGGGGGATCATTTGCAGCATACAACAGTGTCATCCCCTTCTTCTAAATTAAACACCATGGTTGTGGCATCTTTTAATTTTTCAGGTGGTTGCAAAAGGGCGATTGCGTTTTCACATAAAAAATCCGTCCGTGATTGCTCCTGATGTATTTTATAATCTTCGAAATGGGTTGAGCCAGGTTTGCATTTGAAATTGGCGCCTTCAACATCCTTTGGAACGGCTCTTTCCCAATATAGAGTTTGCTTGCTTCTGAAGTCGACATATGAGTTCTTACGCGGTTCCCCATAATTTTCCGTAGGGTTACCTTCGCATATGCATTTGTATTCATTAAAACCATTATTCAAAGGTTTCCGTTCGTTTGTACAAATGCGTCCACCGCAAGGCTTATTCCAGTCACATCCAGTTCCTAGCGTCACCTCATTGTCCCAGTTCCAACAGACGCCAGGGCTTTCATAGTTACAATACCTTTTAGTTAGCCTACAAGCTCCGTCGTACTGTAGTGTACGAGAAGGGAACACAATTCCATACACCGAAGGATTTTCATTAAGAAACTGTAATTGTTGTTGAACAATTAAATTGTTTGCTTCTTTTTCCTCAAGCAAGTATTCCAAATAGTCCTTTGGTCTCGATCCAAACCAGTCGTTTTTTCGGCTGTTGTAGACATATGCCTTCTCTGATTCAGAAAGTGGAATTTCTGCATTTATCCGGTTTACTTCATTTTGAGCTTTAAGAGCTCCAAAGAAAAAGCCTTTAAATAAACTGAATATTGCTATTAGGGGTGCTAATTCTGGGAATACAACAGAAACTATGGTTAATGCAATATCTAACGAGTCTGATACAATGTCCAAAATGGCATCATTTCTCTCGTATTTGTTGTTTGATTTTAACCTTCCAACGGATTTTGATATTGACCACGCTGTAAGTCCGATGTCACCTAGTGCACCAATAGGTCCAGCTATTTTCCCAATTCCTTTAGTTATCTTTCCTAATTTGCTGGCTTCTTTGAAATATTTCTGGCCAAACTTAATAGCAGAGGTTGTTGCCACTTCGTATCCAACCTGGGCCCCCACTATTGCAAGTGCTGTTGTATCTCCAGTTTGTATTCCGTTTATAATCGTTTTTGCAGTAAAGTATACTCCCATTGTATCCGAAACCGTTCCAATGCCATTTGAAATTCCGTGTAAGCCTTTGGAGCCTGTTAGTGTGCTAATCTTAGCTGACATTTTTGAGGTGCTTAGTTTAACTTTGGATCCAAGTTGAGATAATTTGCCTTTCAGACTTTCAAACTCGCCTGCTGCTTGCAGGCTGTTTGGCTTTTTTCTAATATCCTCCACATCCGATGCAGCAATAGCGGACCCGGAATGTGTTTTCATGCTTTCTAAGGCAACTAGATTTTTAACTCTATTTTTCTCACTATCGCTTCCTAATGAATTTGTTACTTTATCAAGATTTCCCTCTGCTAAAGCGGCTAGTTGTTGTTTTTGGGTATCAGTGGCTTTTTTGTAGTCTTCTACAAATTGTTCCGAATGAATAGATTCTACCTCACCCGTAGGTTTTAAATTAATTGAGCAGCTTTTTCCGCTTGAGGTTGCCCTTCTTTTTTTTAAAACAGAAGATTTGGTACCACAACCGTCCGGAGGGTCGTTCTTATCGCCTAGATTTTCGTTACTTGAATCAATGATGACTTGAGCACTCAAGTCCTCATCATTTACGTTGGCTTTAAAAAGACTTGATTTGTCGTTTAAAATGCATTTCTTACATTTTTTAAGTGATAGCGATCCCCAAAATGCTTCTGTCATTTTAGCATTATTTTGCAACTGTTGTTTGGTAAAGGTAGTAATTGTAGTTTCAGGTTTAATTACCTTACCATTGGCATCAAAGCCATCAAAGTGATAGAGTTTTTCACGACTATCTACACCTATCTTCAGTTTAGCATCCCGTTTTGTCGCCTTAACTTCGACAGCAACTACAACGCCGCTTTTATCAACAACCTTTTTGTAAGTTATATCCGTAAACTCATATGATGCTATTGTATCAAAATTTGGCGAATGCTTTGGCAGTTTCCCGTTGGATTGTTTTGTTTTTTTCTTCCAGTTCTTGTACTAAAAAAAATTAACGAACGCAATTACAATTTGGACCGAAATATTATTATACCTTTTTCATCTGCCGAAACGTTTTTAGATAATTGTCTCTCCTATACACAAATCAAATATTGGACATGTCCGTGAAATAATAAATGATGTACAAATATTCAGATTAGAATAAAACCAGTACCGTCTCCTTGTAACATATCCTAGAGAGTAAATCATGTCATGCAGACTTTTTGCATGCCATGTATCCTCATGCTCATGTCATGTACATGAAATTCATGTAGTAAGATGAATGTTCATGTCATGTACCCGACTATCACAAGCATGCTGGCATTTGTCTGGCCCAGTACTGGCTTTACCGGTAACGATATCGTGCCGATTTGACTAGTTAACTCTTACTGGCCCATTAATGGGCCAGTAATGACTACCAGTATAATGCTAATATGTTGGATGCGCATGGTAGAGCGATTGTATTGTAGTGCCGATGCGAAACCTTAACGATGCCATTAGTATGCCGTGACGATTAATTGACAGCTGTTAGCTGCTATAATGAGTGAAATATTAGTAAACTGATGTACGTTTGAACTTGCTACGTTGTCGCAGACATTTATATTATTTAATCTTACAAAATGAAACATTAAAACAAACTAAAATATCTATAAATTACTTAAATACAGGATGCGTCATTGTCAAAATTCAACATTTATTATTATCTGAATAATGCGTATTATGTACAAACCATAATTACAGACATAATATTTACTACTACACCAATGATATTGCTCACCATCACTTATTTTTGATTTACCTAACTTTAATTTTCAATTTTTGTAACTAATTTTACTCAAACTTTCCCTAAAAACAATTAAATAGCAGTAGAATGCTGTTATATAACAGACTGAACTTCAAACGACACGGCACTTCAAAACTTGTAATTATTCCACAAAAACCATTGTTTCCATCTGACTACTTGTCAAATATTTGGAGTCTAGATCAATTTGTAAACTTCTGTGTATCCTGACTAAATGTACACAGATGTGTCCGCTCAATGTTATGTATAATAGATGAATATGCATTAACGAAACCTGCTTTGTATTTTTGATGCTGGACCCTCGCCGGCAATTTGCTGGTAAGGCCATTTAACCCTAAAAAAATACCTAATTCGGCATCAGCTAATGGCATCGTGATGGCATTATGCTGGTCAACCATCTACTGGCTAAGCCGTCACGGGACCAATACTTCTGTTGGTATAGCCATCATGAACCCAGCTTTGGTGCTAGTCAGGTAATCACTTACATGACTTACATGTAAACAATATCCATACAGTAATTGAAGAACCAATGAAAAAGAAGCTTTCTACTGTTACTTTGTCAGAGAATGATATTGTTACGTATGGTATGGATTTCAATTAAGCAAATGTAAAGTAGGAAGTAACGTTACAGTGTCATCATACTGTATATTTTATACCGCCGTCTTTTTCTCGTACGTTACGCTAATCACATATAGAGAATCGACAAGATAAGTGTGGATGGAAACATAAATGCATATTATTTCTAGCACGAGAAGTTAAAACAAAATTGGTTTTAGTAGAAGGTTTGTAGCAAATTTAGTTAGTTAGCAACTGGCCGAAGGAAAAAGAATAAAGGCCATTTTTGACCCCATAGGCTGATTTTTTTCTTCAGCCATCTCGTGAGGTTTTCATTGGAAGATTTTTAAAATTCCGATAAGGGGTTTTCTCCCGCTGAATGTAAAATTAGAAAAGGCTCTTATGCTCTTCTGGTAGCGTATGTTTGTGGCTTTCACGCAGTGCCAAGAATTTTTCGATGGAACACCGGGGAGGGACGTAGGGTGAGTTCTCGCGAGTCTCTACGAATGCCGTGTTTTCTCATAAAAAGGGCAGCCCTTACTTTTGACAATAAATCGAAGCCTAATATGCTAAGAAGACTATTTGAATGGTGCTCCGGGATGTAGTGAACCCAAATCATCTTCAAGCACTGTTCTAAGTAGAAATTTGTGGTCGTCGTGCCCTGAGATATAAAAGGCATCGGAAAGTTCTCAAGTTTGGCCATCAAATTCGGCCAGGCTGCAAGACTAACCGTTTCTTTGGAAAGTTAACCGAACCTTTTATTTTCTTCGGTGTACGTTCAAGCTTAGACTCTGTCTCTAAACTATATTGTAGAGTTGCCCGTTGAGGAAGAGATTTAAATGGCGAACGTTTGAGCCTCCATATTTGCAATTTTTCATAGTAATTTCTTGCACCGTAATGGTGCGCGGTATTTAATTGGCTTCCGCTTCAAAGAGGCTTATTTTTATGTGCCCACTTTTGTTCTGGGGGAATCCCCAGGTTCTCAGCTTTACGATCAATCAACGTTTTTTAATTGAATTTAAATTTACTAATTTTTTAATTTAGTGACCAATGAGTTTTTAGATTCGTATTTGACAATTTTAAATCTAACTTCCTGCGTATACTTTTGTATGAACAAAATCACTTGCACTTGACTCAGGTAATGAGCTATCATGATTACGACCTCACCAATATTGAATTTTAACTGGAATACTGCAGATAATTTCGTATATCTTATCTCTATATGGACATGATAAAATGTGACGACCCGGATGACGGCCTGTTTCCTGAAATGGGAACCATGAGAGAAACCTACTTTATCAGTGAACTGGCTCTACTCAACTGCTAATGCGATCCTGGAAGGACGAACTGATAATGATAAAGTTACAACTTTTGTTGCCTTCTACAATGTAAACGAGGTTCAAAAAGTCTGCTTCGAGTAATTGGAAGCCTCAACAAACTGAAGCTACGGCTTTGGGTAAACAAGCCACAACCTCAACAAATGACAGCCCAAGTGTAATCTAAAATCTACCTTCAAATTGCACATGCAAAATGTGGAAATCGACATGAGACTGGGTTTTTAAGACCAAGAACCCCTGCAACGCCATCTAATTTGCAAGTTATGGCTCAATTCAATGAAGAATCTCCACTATCAAATCATTCACTGGGGAACACTCCAACAGGCAAAAACAAATTTCCCACATGTATGACATTATTTTACTCTACACACTTCTACAAGTTCTACATAGGAGAGTTTTTAAGTACAATGGTAGGCATCTAAAGTTGGCGGAAGGGGTACCTCTAACTTTTTGTCGCCGATTTGGCTGAAAATTTTCAGTATAATAGATTTTGATGCGTAGATTACGAAACTGCACTCAGAATATAGATTTTCCAATTTCTCGATTTCGAAACAGGGGATTTTTGCTCTCCCGCCGTTTTTACCCTCTGGGTGGCACCATGATCAAAAAATCTATAGGTTGATTGCAGATTCGTAATCTACGCATCAAAATCTATTATCCTGCAAATTTTCAGCCAAAAAGTTTAGAGGTACCCCTTCCGCCAACTTTAGATGCCTACCACTGTTACACTCTATGCCACTTTATAGAGCGAAAACACAGAAGACTGACGGATGAGCCTGCACTCTTATATGAAGGAAGGAACTTCAATAACTTCTGGAACCGGGTCAAAGCTCATGACAATAGTCAGAAAGTGGAATTTTCAACCGTCATTGATGGAATCACCGAATTTCAAATTGCTGAACATTGGGCAGGCAACTTTTGCTCTCTATTTAATGCACACCAGAGTAACTCTCACGAAAGTGGTGTAAAAACTACATCATGCAGAACATAAAGCATATTCAAGCAACAAGTTTCAGTGTGATTGATATTTGTAATGCAATTAAATGCCTAAAACGGAGGAGAACTGCGGAGAATCTACAAGCTGAGCACTACAAATTCGCATGGGGTGTTATTATTCTATTCATCACTATCATCCTCAACTCAATCGTTTTGCACGGTTTTTTGCCTCGTGATGTGATGACTGTGCTTATTTCTTCCATAATTTAAAAGAAAGGACTAGACAATAAACAAAGTTTAAATTATCGTTCAATGGCTTAAGCCAGCATTTTTTCAAACAAGTAGAAATATTAGTTCTTAAAAAGTTTGTAGTGCTTTTAAAAACAACGTACAATCCAATCGGGGACAAAAAGGAGAATGGAACGGAACTTCAAAAAAGTAGCACATCAATACCTACGGAAGAATACTGTCTTTGTATGCTACATGGATGCGACAAAGGCGTTTGACCAAATCACTCTGCTCAGGCAGCTATTTGACTGCAAGTTTCCACCGGATGCGGTTAAGCTATTTGTGTTTTGGTTTACATCCCAAATGTTTAGAGTGAGATGGAGCAGCTCCCTTTCATCATTTTCTACTGTGTATTACTCAGTTAGGCCAGGTGGCATACTGTCGGCTTTTTTTGCAGTTTGTGTTGATAATCTTAGTGTAAAGCCAAACAGCTCTGGTGTATGTTGCAGAATAGGAGAAAAACTTATTAACAATATTATGTATGGCAATGATAGGTGTCTGCTCGCTTCGAGTATCAGAGCCATAACTTTTCAGAGTCTCATAATCTAATATTTAATCCTAATAAGACTGCTGTCAACTCTTCGCTGATACAAGCTACGATTATGCGAGACCATTGATTTAGTTTGGTGGATAGGCACTTATGTGGTATGAAAGTGTGCGATATTTAGAATATGACATTAATTGTAATGATTACTTTGAGGAATTGTCGTGTAGGCGAAGGGAGCTGTATTCACGCGCAAATCATATTCAGAGTAGGTTTGGTAAATGCAGCCATAAAGTTAAAATATATTTGTTTAAAACTTTTTTCTCTACAATTTATTGCAGCAACCTATGGGTTCAGGTTCGCAGAAATGTCCTGGAAAAGGTCAATACGGCCTAAAATGACGCCTTCAGGATAATCTTTGGTTATTCCAGGAGGTGCAGTGCATCCAAAATGTTCTGTGAAAACCGGGTTAGGAACTTTGGTGAGAGGAGCTGCCTATTCGTGTAGCCAACTCCAGTAACTATACAATTTCTTTGATTCTAAACTTTTTCATTCAATCCTCCACCACAAAAGAGGGGAGATGTATTTTGTTCAAAATGTAAACGTTTCTTGTGACAATGTAATCACTTTTTCTCTCTTCTTATTGTTTTGTTTTCCTGATTTTTTATGTAACATGTACCTTTATGTATAATGTCTCTTGAAAACCGGTCTGCAATTAAGAAGAAGAATAATACTATATAATACACTGCTATCTATATCAACTATTTTTAGCAGTAATATCAGTAGTTTAGGAGGTCATAGGTCAACGATTTTATTTGTTTCTTTATAGTTTGGTACTAACAAGGTTAGTGAATCAATTGGTTCTCCTACTGCACGGTCATAGAACAGAAAATTTTATGTCATCAGTTGTACAGTCTCCTTTATTCAAAGATTTCTGATAGGCTTAAAAAACGTTTTTTTGACGTCTATTCGGACGCTTTTGCTGACGTCACCGATTTGGCTGAAAATCGGTAGGATAATGGGTAGTTGCATTTATATGAAACGCCAGAATGAATCCTTTATTTGTTATATAAGTTCAAATTAGAGTGAGAAAATCATGTGTGAGTTATGGCTGTTTCAAATCAATAAATGTACATTTATTTAGCATTGTAGGGACGAACAAATAAATTGCCGAGTGGTTTTACTTTTCATATTATGTAAGGAATGCTTATATTACATGTAATTTATATTTAGGGCAATGATTATTCAATTGCAAAGTAGTTTTGCTACAAAATTAGCAGTTTCATGCCATGCACGTTGAGTTGATGAATTTTGTTAAGCTGTGGTATCAAACAGAATAAATTCACAAGAGTCTGAAACGTTAGATGGAAACCACTCTTATGCTTCTCAAAGGGCTAATGTAGTAATTCGGTTTGAAAACCCAGATTGCATTAAACAGGTGCAACCATGTATTCTAACGAAACGGCATTATAAAAAATCATCAACAGTGTAGTGCGGCTGAATTGTTTACATCGCATTTGTTTCTTCATGACAGAATACAATTCCTACTTTTAGATCTACTAACATATAATGAAAACTTAAATTGATACATAAATAATATGTTTAAGTTATCTGCTAACTAAGGTGGTCCAATAAAACATTTTTAATTTTTAACAAAATAAAAATTTTTAATCCAGATTCTGGATTAACGAATATTTTGAGTTTTTTGATAATCTGATTATTGATAACTTTACCTTTATATTTAAAAAAGATTAAACCACAAGCTGTTGATTGGGCACATAATTTATATAGTTCTCTACAATGGTTTTAAACTTGACATGAAATCGATGTGGAATATTGCGTACAGGGTGGCTAATAAATTGAAAGATTAAATGTCGGGTTGGAAACCCTAAACCTGATGTTTATCAAAACGTCTTACTCAAAAGCATTGTTTTTCCTATTCACAATGTTCAATGTCTGTATCAAATTTACTGTTTACCTTCAGTTTCAGCTTAATCTTGGTCTATTATATTAAACATTTCATTTTACTGACAGGTCTCCAGAAAAACCAAACTTTTGCATGCAAAATCGTAAACGCAGCTGCGTTGTCTCACCTGCGCGCAGGTGAGAAAACTGTTTGTGTATGCACTCATAATGTTTATATGTTGATAGAAGTTACTGACGATGATAACAGTATACATTAGACCTGTTTAAAAGATGTGGTTATGGAGGTCGAAGTATGTATATAAATATGTGCCTAAAACCGTTTTAGGTTACCGTGCTTTTGTCCGGCCCTTTCATTTATTTTCAGGTTTACGAATTGATGCGTTAGTTAATAAACACTAATGTTAATATTAATTTAATCACGAATTTCAACGCAAAAAACACAAACAGCATCCTTCAAAGTTAATTTTAGCTTGCCCTAAATCAAAATGTAATATTTACATCAAGTTTTATAATATTTTCAGTACTTTTCCCATTTGGCAGCTATATATCATTAAATTAATTCTTTGCAAGTAAATTGGGATACGTTTTTTAAAATTAAAGGATAGGCAGTCGTTTTTGATCCATCAAAAACAGTCCAGAATATACCATGTAGCTACAGGTTTAGCTACCGGTTTGATAGCTAAATGTGCCTACCAAGTTGCAACTGAATGGTCTCCAATTCTTGGCAAGAATTTGATGGGTGCAAATAGGTTCTCACGTGTAGTTAGAGAATGTTGCATTGTTTTCGTTTTATTTAAGTTAGCAGTCTAAGTTGCATGATTACGGGCTTGGGATTACGTATCATTATCCCAATCCGGACATCAATTTATAAAATGATAATCAACAATTCGCAATCCCAATCATCAAATTATACATTGCACCATACATTGTAATTTTTAATCAATCCCGATATCGAAATTAGAATTTGCATCAATCAATTTGAATTGGCGCTACACAACCTGCGATTTTAAGCGATAGGAATGAATGGAATAACAAAATACAGTGTTTTTTCTATTACAATGCATTAAAAATTACCCCTTGATTGCTTTTAGTTCGTCTGTCATATTTACATCCCATATTCACAAAACGTCATGCAATAAATAGCTAAATTTCCAGTCTTGTCAGTTTTGAACACACATGGGTACTATATTTTGAATTGAGGTGGTAATGGAATTATAAAATGGCTGGATTATTCATACAAGCTCAATTAAATATTGGTAGGAATAAACGTGTCCCAATTAAAAAAAGGAAAATACGTTTCTAATATAAAGATATAATAAAGAAATATAAAATGTACGTATTTTTGGATTCTTTTTTGTGCTTTAAAGTAGTATTAAACAACGGTAAATTAAATAAAACACATGTTGAATAACTATTTTCGTGTTTGTGCCTAATCAAAGTCAAAGTCTAAAATCGTATTTTAGTGTAATCCGTAATCTACAATCCCCGAAATCGGGAGTAATCCAAAGCTGTAATCCCAATCCACATCATTTAGAAAAGCAAATGCACTATCCTTAATCCGGCCTCATATTTTCTAGACTGTGAGCCTGCGGTCAAGAGCTTGGACTAACTGCGGAACTAAGTTATTTCAATTCCAGTATTGTAATATTTCATCGTTGAAATTGTGCGTTCATTTAATTTCTGAAATTTACGAATTCGCCCATTTTATGCCAAATATTATTGAAAATTTGACGTTATAAGAATGTTTAGGTTAAACTGATCCAAATGCAATGTTTAAATGCATAATTTTGGTAAGCCGAAATTTAAATTTTTTGGCAAGTTTAGTTAACCAAGACCTGAGTTAAAGCTCATTTTTAGCCTTAATCGTGAGATCAAATAGGTGAAAACGCTTTTTTTAAAGTTAATTTTTATGACTATAGCGCGCACTACCATGACGTTTTGGTGTTAATATTGTTGATTGAACTTTGTTTTTCAATTCAAGCAACCAAATAAAATCGATGAAATATTGAACCCAAATCCGGAAACAAAGCATGACTAAAAATGAATCCTTGAATTTGTCTTAAAGCTGACTGTTTTGTCGCATATTTACACTCAAGCGGTCAACATTTTATACCAAAATCGATTTTCTGAAAATTAGTATATTACAATTCAACCGATGTCTAAATACCCAAAGGTATATTTAAAACCTTAAAACGGTGAGAATCGGATTGATTGCATTCATATCTGATGCAGTCAGCAGTTTTTAATCTACTAAATAACAAAAAATAAGTGAATAACTATAGAATACAAAGGTACAGAACGACCTGGTATAACACTTTTTTTGATTTCCTTGCAACGATATCAGTACATACTATTCGAAATGCTGGTCTTAGCTTAAATTAAAAGTCCGGCCCTCCGTGCGTCCGGCCTGGAGCAGTCGCTCCAGCTGGCTCCACCGTCGGTACGGGCCTGCTAAACGGCAAAACATGTTTTCAAATATGTGGTTGGAAATGTCATAAATGACAAAATGGATAAAAACTTTAATAATTTGTGTCCAAAATGGCTTAACCTATTCTTTAACTCTTAAACATTGAAATTTACATAAGCTTAGATTGAGGTTTGGACATTTAGTAATTTATTTTAGACTGTTTGTCTAATTTCAATGTAAAAATTTCTGACAATTTATTTTAAAAATTCCAAAAAAGGGTAGAACTTTTAAAAATAACGGCCAATTTTAAACCTTTTGGTTTAAAACGCTAAAATATGTGGTAATACCATGGTTTCAAATGACTCTATTTGTGATCTAACGTTCATATACAGAGTCTGGTTGCAACTGGAGAACGCAAAAGAAACATGTGTTTCGGTGCGATAAACAGGTCTAGTCATAAAAAAGTGTTACTGAATGTGTATGAAACGATGATACAGAAGCGTCATTGCATGTCTTGGATTCCTAGTTTTCAACAACTAAATAAATATACTTGTCAATTTGTTCCTCTAAAACTTCACATACTTTCCGCTCATCATTTTCAGTAGTGCATTCTAATTATCTTTTTTTCCAGTCCGTTTTCCACCGAATTGTATTCTATATTCATCCAAACTCAGATTATTGTGCATAATCTATTTTCACCCGTTGCTGCATGCTTTTGAAAGAAAAGACAGCTTTTCATATTTAATTTGCATTATTAGTAAGACAAATCCATACCAAACAAGGTTCATTGGTAAATCTTTGTTTTGTTTAACCATAGCACAATGTCGTAGGGTGGCTTATTTGACGACACAGCAGAGCAAAGCGAGTTGGTGCCAAATGGACTTTTTAGCATAGGCTGTATTGACCCATTGTACCCCATGTTTACATTTTTCATGAGGGAACCATTTTTTACATAGGGGAAATTATTATTATGATTATGATGCTAAAAAGTCCATTTGGCACCAACTTGCTTTGGAGAGGAGATCATTTGTTTGAGGCTCTCTCTTTAGCCCTGTGTCGCAGAG
>LJIJ01001730.1:0-37504 GCA_001718145.1 Orchesella cincta
ATCCTTGCCGTCTGTGATCATCTTGTCGAGCACTTGACGTTGCCAACAAATCATTCGCTTGCGAACTGGGCTTTCTAAATATGGTTTCCGCTTCCAGAATTTCTCATCCTGCTGCCGTGAGGAATAGTTAGAACAGGTTCTTCAATGTTGTCTTCACCTTCAGCAGACAGCCCAAGAAACAATTCCAATTTTTCTACCAAAGGATCATTTGTATCGATAGAAATGCCCATTGCCAGCGTCCTTTTCTCTGCATCTTTCCCTTGCATATAATAGCTTTTAATTGTATTTCGTCTCCTGGGAGATATACGTTTTAGGTACATTTTACATATAACTAAACTTGCATGTCATGGTAACCGAGGGGAGGTTGGGATCGTCTTTTGGTGCTTTGCTGAGAAACTTGTTGTAAGCAGCAATCACACGCTCTACCTCTTTCACATTGCTCTTATAGAACAAGTTTAAACTCAGTGATGTAAATAAATCATTGGTGAAAATATCAGCTGCTGTGATCGCCATCCACCTGAGGTGGAGCGCTTTAAAACTTCCCGGTTCTTTTAATTTAAATGGGTTTGTCGCTTTGCGCAGACCGTGCAATAAGACTGCAAGCTGCGCTCAATGTCTGCTGCTATCAGCTGACTAGCTGCAAGCAGTACTCTATTCCAGCGAGCAGAGAGGAGCGAGCAACACTGCTCACAGCTACGCGCGCAGCGTGCAGAGTAGCATCATCCAATCTGCCCAAAGCGATAAACCCATTGAAATTAGCGGAAACCGGGAAGTGTCAAAGCGCTCCACCTCAGGTGGATGGCGATCACAGCAGCTGATGCATGATCATTTCCAATGGAAAGCATGATGGAAAATGTCAGGGAACTTCTCCAAACCCTTTTTCACAATGGGGAGCGCAGATTTGAAGTCATTTACATCCGTATAAAGATGGGAAAGCATGAGGTAAAAATGAACGTTATCTGAATACATCGTGATGCCTTCCTTCAGGATCTCCATGGCACGTGCCAAATTCCCTCCAGTTGCAACTTTCAAGTTGTATTCCACGAAGCAGAGTCTTGCTTTCATCTCCACGTCGCTTTTCTTGCCATGTTGGCGTTTGAAGATATCTTCAACAGGTTTATTGATTATGGTTGTGACGTCATCGTGAAAACCGCTCAACTTGTAATGGTAGTCACTATTCAAACGGTCGTAAAGGGCATTCAGCAACTCCACAGCTTTTTCGTTCTTAAAAAACTTGTTCACTTCGACCAATTTCATAACACGTGTACTAGCTTCAAGAGCACTCATCAAGCCAGCCGCTACAACTGAGCCTTTTTCTGCTGCGGCTTTCCATTTTGTGATTTTCTCAGAATTTGCAAAGCGGAGTTGCCAATCATCGCCTCTTGGATTCAACGGCAAACTACAGGAAACAGAGACAGGTTTACCCCCGCAACGTTTTTAGCGCGACGACAACGCTCCATAAATGTGAGTCCCTTTGTATCTAACTTAAAATGTTTTTCAATCAAAAGCAACGCTGATTGACGCACATCACGTAATTTCACAGCCTCCCTACATTCAACCATGAACACTTTCTTCACTTATTCCTGTCAATCCATGGTAACCATCTCTCGCCCAGTCTGGAACATTTTCAGAGCTTTCTCAGGTTCCATCTCATTTTGTAGTAAGTTACTAATGCATGTGCGGCCGCAGCTTGACCAAACCTGATAGCCTGGATCCATTGACATTCTGCCAACTTTTCATTTCTTGGAACGCCTCGTCCGTTGATGTAAAACTCTCCCATTAGGTATGCAGCGCGTCCATCTCCATTTTCAGCAGCCTTCTTATACCACTTGGCAGCCTGGACGATATCCTTCTCCACAAATATTCCTTGATTGTACATTAGCCCCAAATCGTGTTTGTGCGGCTGCCACTCCGCCGTTTCTACGAACAGCGGTTACTCCTCCTGGAGAAGTTGGTGACATATTAGCAGCTTTCTGGTACAACTCAAAGGCTTTGGAAACATTCTGCACCACTCCTTGTCCGCTAAAGTAGAAGAATCCCAAACTGTGAATTGCCTCCGCGTATCCCAACTCGGCCCCTTTCGTAAAAAGTCTGGCTGCTTCATCCTCATTTTGGCGCACGCCCCATCCAAACTGGTACTGACGACCGCGGAAATAAAATTCCTGTCCAGGAGTCTTGTCTGCAGCTCCAATCTCGAGAAACTCCTTCTCTGTTACATTGCGACCAAAGCCTTTGGAAAAATGGGCAAGTTTATCAGCAAAGCTCTTGGGAGCATCTCAGGATCAACATGCCCCACACTTCCATTATCTATTTTCATTAGGGAAATGCAAGAAACCAACTCGTTTTGGACTTGCTGTTCGCTTGGGGAGATTTCCAGAGATTGACGACAAAGTTGAATGGCTTGTTCAAAATCACGTTTCAATCGGTGAGCTTGAGCCTTTATTAAAAGGGCCTTCCAAGACTTTGCATTGACTTCCAGAGCTTGAGCTGCGTCATCGAGAGCTTGGCTGCAGTAAGGTTCCAGTTTAGCATCCAAATTGGTTTCCTTTTCGTACTGGGCAAACTTGATGTAGCACTCTGCTCTCTTTTCGTAAGTAGTTGCCTGATGAACTGGGAGCAAGCTTGGCATTGTAATTGCCTCATCATAGCACTCAATCGCGTGCTCAAACTTCTTCTTCAGAGCCTCCTTGCTCTGTCATACAGCCTTTTGTGGATTTCAAAGCTTCAACTGCGGAGCTGCGCCCAGAATTTTCGATTACTTTCTCAATTCCTCATCGCTCACTCCCAGCTGCTTCATGATTGGAGCGGAAGGAGTCCACTTTGACGTTGTACTCCTCCAGCGTCAACTTCTTGCTGGGGTGGTGAGCCAAGTCGTTCCGCAAATTAGTTAGTTGCGCAACTGCCCACATTCTCACTGATTTGTAGGACGCCGAGTCTCCAAAATTGAGGAGGACACTGACAACACGGAAATATCCCAGTCCTCCAATTTGCCTCCAGGCAATAATCCCTTTTTGGGCGTTCATGGCATTGTTGTAAGCCCTGACCAAGTCCTTGAATGAACTCCTGACCTTGGTTTCTCAGATTGCCCCCAGTCCTTGCCAGATTTCCTTCTTCCAGCGCTCTTGGAACAGCGACCGGAGATGCTCGCTGAGATGAGGACCATGTTGGTCCAGTTTGTAGTAGTACTCCTCTCCCGAGAGAGAATTCATGATGACTGGGTGACGGTAGTCGGTGCTCAATAGGGTAAAGCTATTAAATGAGAGGAATTGGTATTAACTGAACAATGTAGATGGTTCAGGTAAACCAAAACTGACACATTTAGTTTTATAGAAACGGATGATTGGAACTACATACCTCGTTCAAACTGTGTTGACTTCACTTGGGAAATTCGACAGAAAAAGAGACAATCGCATCTGCACGGCTAAACCGATGCCCGTAGATTTAAAAGATCGAGTTTTCACTTGTCACACCTCCCGATTTCAAGTCTAGTTGAGAGAAAACGACCAAGCAGATTATGGTTTTGTTGTCAAGCACAAGCAAATCATCGCTAAATTATTTTAGCTACTCGATTCCATTTCATATTATAGCAAGCATTATTTCAACGATTATTTGTATATGGAAATGACTAACAATGAATCTTACCTTTGGCAATGGTGCAGAAATCCAGTTCCTCCGTGTGTTGACGATGATGACGCTTACCTAACTATACCCTACTCCTCCATTGTGGTTGACTGATTCACAGTTGGCAAATGCAACCTAAGCAGAAAACGGTTGGATTTTGTAGATTTAATATTTGATTTATTACGTTGTTTTTTGGTTTTTTATTCACCTACTAAATATACTTCCAGTGTAAATAAAAATAACTTACTATCAACTGCCACGCTAATTGATTATATAATTTGTAAATTTCACTGCTCCTTTTCAATATTGCAACATTCGACGGCTAAAACGAATTCCAAATTTTCTTAAGCAGCTAATATTTAATTTTGTTTGGGGTTTTATCCATCTGTTTGACTGTTTGAAAAACCAGAAAAATTTCAGTATGGAGTTGAATCAGACGACTGAACTTTCCATGAATACTAGAACATATTGAACGGAAGAATAAATGAAAAGGAGTGAGTAAGTAAACACTTTTATGAAGTACAACGTGTAGTTTGGTGTTCTTTTTCCAAAGTACAAAGCAAACCAGAGACGAGTCATTATAACCATCCGCCAAGAGTCAGCTCAAATTGCTTGTAATCTACAAAGTTGTAAATTGAGGCATACTAATTTTAGACCAAGCTGCCTATGCACACTGCACATAAGTTTTGTCAAGAATGCCTTGTAAGGAATCTAACCTCAAAGCTTCATGCATTTTGTTCTCGCTCATACAATTCCAAAGTCCAAACCTTCATGTAAAAACCTTGAGTAAACTAATCTGTGGATGGGTAAACCAAAGCATATTAAGTTTTTTCGTAAGTAAAAAAATCTTGTAAAAAGTGATTAACTATGCAGTCCACTTTTTCCATTTCTTCCTTTGCTTGCATTTTGCATACAAGTTATATGCGTCATATTCATACGTTGTAGGCTGCAATACTCTCCCATTCTTTCTTTTTGTGAAGTCAAGTTCATCCTACCTCGCTGCTTTGCTGATAAAAATGCAACTTCTCATATATAATTATCGATTGTACTTGTTCATGTTAAAATCGCACACTTGAAGTTTGTCTGGAAGAATTGTTCCGATTTGGAATATTTGTTAAAAATCCAATGCCGTGTACGTTTCTATTACACTATTATCTGGATCTGGATGGATGGTTTTGAGATGAGATTGTGGATTCTAGAATGGATTATCTCATACTTTGTTGAGATACATGGTAACTCGGACGATGTTTAAAAAATACGTGGAAGAGAAGATATTTCCAGAGATCAAATGCCAAACCAAAGAAGACATACAAGTATTAGTTACAAATAAGCAACAAACACGCACTCTGCTTATCAAATATCTGATGCTGCTCATCTGCTTAGCAAATAATTTGGAATCAAAATCGTTTTCATGTGTATTGTATATGTCTTCATATAACTTCCCATATAGAAAACATTTATTTTAATGCAGATTGAATTGCAGAATTGATGTGTCATTTACTCAAAATTGCAGACGCTACTGAAGAAACACATAAAGACTGTAAAATTTAAGGAAATGTAAATATCAATGTTTTTTGCTCAAACTATGGGCAGGCTCAACTCACATTAAACTAACTATATATCTCTAATTGTTACGAAAGACATAGAAGCAAAAAACGTAGTGTGGGGCAAAAATGAAATATAGTCTTTTACTGCATAGCTCCCGAAAAACTTGTCTACCTTTTTAACTAGTTTTTCAGGAAACTGGAAACTTGCTATATTTAGAAAAGGAAAAGCCAAAGAGTCAGAAAGCTAAAGGCGTCATAACGTTATTTAACCGTCATTCCTACTGACGTAACGACAACACACTGAGTTCATGACGGGTGACGGGTGTCGTTACATAATTTTGTTTATCATAGGTGCAGGAACGAATTTTAGCTTGGGGGTACCAGGGGGTACGAACTATACAAATTATGAACAAAACGCATTAATTCTTATATTTTTGATCGAATTTTCTATTGGAAATTTGGAAATCTGGGGGTACGTCGTACCCCAGTACCCCTGGTTCCTGCGCCCATGATGTTTATATATGCACTTATGCAATCCAACGCTTTCTCTTACGCGCTAAATTTACTAATGTTAACTAATTCCTGTTTCTATCAAGAAAATAAGCGAATACTGAAGCGCTTACACGAATAAATAGTAATAAATTTGATGAATTTTGGAAAAATTGTGCAGTTTTATTGCAAGAACTGCAAAATCGAGTAAGAGAGTTGTTCTTTGACTACTAACTCAAAGTTTATCATTTATTCGCAATTAAAAATCAATACACAATATTTTGCATCAACCCTCACGTTGGAATCATGTAATTAATGTATTCAGCATTGCATGAATAATGGAAAATCAAATCATGTTATTTAGTTTTAGTGCAAATGTCTATGAGCATTCTTTCACCTTACTCAACAGATGGTATATAATTTTATTAATTTTATATCAAGAATATTGCTTGTCGACTTTAATAATAATAATAATAATGTGAATGTTTTTACAGTTTCTTGCAATTTACATCTTGTCAAAATACAGAAACGAAATCAGAATTATTGCATCCCTACTTTCTTCGCTACATGTTAACATGTTATTAATAGTTCATAATTGAAATCATGGAAACCAAACATTTTACGAAATCCTAAAATCTAACAAATTGTCTCACATATTACTATAATACCAGAACTTTTTTCAAATGTAATTATAAGCCTAACTCCATCAAAACAAGTTAAAGGATTCTAATAAACAATCAATTCGAATTCAATGTTTGGAGACACTCATTATTTAATATGTGATTACAAATCCGCTTATGCTTCAAAATCTTCCAATCATATTCCTGACATTCCTTCGAGCAATAACTTGCTTTGTTACACTTTCCGCACTTAAGCGTAGCATTTTCCTCTCCACAAAAGCGACACATGTCAATTAGCCCTCCCAAGTAAACAATGCAATCTTGGTCATCAACTCTAATCCCACTCTCCGTTTCATAGTCCCTGACCTGCATGTATGGATTCAAAATGCAGATCCTCCGGCCAAACTGCAATCTCTCATAGTTGTTCATCGTCCCTTCCACTTTATAAATGAAAAGGAAAACCGTGTCCCCGTTTTCATCCTCAGCAACCAGATGCACGAACGGCAGTCTGATGTTCTGCTCATCAATGATGGTCAGGTCAATGAAGCAATTATGATGAATGACATCCGTCTTGGAGCTCATGTCCATCAAGGTTAAAGATTTCAATTGGAATAACCTCTTTGGGGCAGTTTGAATCGTCTTGGGTATCTGCATAGTTCGCAAGTTGAGAAACACCCTGTCATCAGTGATTATCTTGTCGATCAACTCGCGTTGCCTCAAAATCAATCGTTTGCGAACTGGGTTCTCCAAATACGGTTTCCTTTGGAGAACCGGCTCAGCCTGTTGCTCTGAAGGGAGGATTGATATTGGTTTAACAACCTTCTCTTCAACCTCCAACCCGAGATATAGTTCCAAATATTTTTTACAATCAATATACTCCTCATTAGAAATGCCCAACGACAGTGCCCTAGTTTCCGCTTCTTTTCCCTGCTTGTAGTAGTCTGCAATTCTCACTCTGTCTGCTAGGATCGAGTTGCTTTTGTAGTCCATTCTGCACAAATATGAATAAGCTAGTTCATAATAAACAACGTGGAGGTTGGGATCATCTCTTGGTGCCTTGCTGAGAAACTCGTTGTAAGTATCAATTCCCTGCTCTATTCCGTTCAAATTACTGTTCAAATGTCTCGGAAGCAAGCCGCTGGAAAGAAGGAGATGCAAATTGTCAGGGAACCTCTCTAATCCCTTTTTGAGAATGGTGAACGCAGCCTTCATGTCATTAAGGTCCAACTGACGTTCAGAGAGCATGATGTAGCTGTTCACGTTATCTGGATACATTATGATGGCTTCCTCAAGGAGCTCCAGGGCACGCGCAGCATTTTCTCCTGTTGCAAATTTGAGGTTATACTCCACGAAACAAAGTCTTGCCTTCATCTCCACATCGCTTTTCTTGCCATGTTGGCTTTTAAAGAGCTCTTCAACAGGTTTTCTGATAAATGATAGAACATCGTCGTGAAAACCTCGCAACTTGTATTGGTAGTCACTATTTAATCGGTCGTAGAGGGCATTCAGCAATTCCACCGCTTTCTCGTTCTTAAAATATTTATTTTCTTCAACTAATTTCATAACACGGGAACTAGCCTCAAGAGCACTCATCAAGCCAGCCGCTACAACTGAGCCTTTTTCTGCTGCCGCTTTCCATTTTGTGATTTTCTCAGAATTGGCAAGGCGGAGTTTCCAATCATCGCCACTTGGATTCAACGGCATTTCATACGAAAACGAGGCTGGCCTACCCTCTTGAATGTTTTTAATGCGACGAAGACGTTCCATGAAGGTGAATCCCTTTGAATTCAACTTATGCGTTTTCTCGATAGCAACAACTCCTGGTTGTAGCTGGTCTCGTACCTTCACAATATCTCTGAATTGAATCATAAACTCTTCTTCGCTGAATCCTTTCAATTCTTGGCAATCCATCTCCTGGCCAGTCTTGAACATTCGAAGGGCTTTTTCCGGTTCCTTCTCATTTTTGTAGTAAATAAATAAAGCATGTGCGGCTGATGCTTCTCCATATCTGATTGCCTGGAGCCAGTGACACTCTGCCAATTTTTCGTTTCTTGGAACACCCCGCCCGTTGATATAAAAGTCTCCCATAATGTTTGCGGCACGTCCATCTCCATTATCGGCAGCCTTCCCAAACAGCTTTGCTGCTTCGATGATGTCCTTCTCCACCACCATCCCTTTAAAGTATGCCACCCCCAAATCATATTGTGCAGCAGCAACTCCAACGTTACCACCTGTCACATTTTTGGCTCCTGGAGAAGTGGGAGACATTTGAGCAGCCTTTTGAAACAGCCCGAATGCTTTGGAAACATCCTGCACCACTCCTTGTCCGGTTGCATAACAATATGCCAAACTGTGAATTGCCTCAGCACATCCTAACGTGGCACCCTGGTTGAAACAGCGTGCTGCTTCAACTTCACTCCTCCGAGCACCCCATCCGTACTGGAACCGACGACCACGGAGAAAGCACGCACGACCAGGAATCGTGTCTGCAGACTCAATCTCGAGAAACTCCTTCTCCGTTACCTTGCGACCGTAGCCTTTAGAATATTGGGCAAGTTTATCAGCCATGCTCTTGGGCAACACTTGAGGTTCCAGATGGCCATTGCCACCTTTCTCTATGGTCAGCAAGGAAAAGCAAGACACCAACTCGTTCTGGACCTGCTGCTCCACTGGAGCGAGTTCCAGGGATTCACGGCAAAGCTCAACGGCTTTTTCAAAATCACGTTTCAATCCGTGAGCTCGAGCCTTTGATAGAAGGGCTTTCCATGATTTTGGATTAACTTCCAGAGCTCTGTCAGCATCCAATAGGGCCAGATTGCAGCAATCGTCCACTCCACCACTCCAAAGCTTGTCTTTCTTAAACTGGGCATACTTGATGTAGCAGTCGGCTCTCTTTTCATAAGCAGTTGCCTGAAAAATTGGGAGCAGGCTTGGCATTGTAATTGCCTCATCGTAGCACCCGATTGCGTGCTCAAACTTGTTATTTTTCAGGAGCCTCCTTGCCCTGTCATACAGTCTTTTTGTGGATTTCAAAGCTTCAACTGAGGAACTGCGCCCAGAATTTTCGATTACTTGCTCAATCTCATCATCACTTAAACCCAGCTCTTTCATGATTGAGCGAAACGAGCCCACTTTGACGTTGTACTTATCCAGCGTCAACTTCTTGCTGGGGTTGTGAGCTAACTCATTCCGCAAATTAGTTAGTTGACGCACTGCCACATTCACTGATCTGTAGGTAATCCAATCCCCGAAACTGAGAAGGACCACTGACAACACGGAAATATCCCATTCATCCAATTTGCCCCCAGCAATAATCGTCTTTTGGGGTTTCATGGCATTGTTGTAAGCCGCTTGACCAAGACCTTGAATGAACTCCTGACCTTGGTTCTCAGAGTGCCCCCAGTCCTTACCAGATTCCTTCTTCCAGCGCTCTTGAAACAGCGAGCGGAGATGGTCACTAGCAATGAGCACCATGTTGTCCAGTTTATAGTAGTACTCCTCTTCCGAGAGTGGATTCATGATGACTGGGTGTCGCGTCGGTAGAGATAGAATAGACCTATTAAATAGACGTACATATAATTTATGGTTGACTTGCCAAGGTAGAGAGTAAACTGTTAACTGACGAATAGTTTTATAGAAAGGATTGAATGGAATGTATACTTTCAAAAAAAGAATGTTGACTTTAACGGCAAGTCACAAGCAGTCAAGTGGACGCTCGAGACAAAATCTTTCTTCCCCGATTAATGATGGGTTAGATTTTCAAAGGTCGAGTTCTACCACTACTCCACTCCGTTATCAAACTGGATGAGAAACAATAAAAACATTGTGACTTAAGGTGTTAAGTGCAAGCAATCGTTTTAAATTACTTCGCCACAACGATACAAATAAATAAAAAACAGGCATGATTGGAAAGGATAATTTCTAAGATATTACTGCTATTTGTTCTTACCTTTTAGCAACGGTGTCAGATTCCACTCACTTGGTTGTAATACGCAAATGGTGCAGGATTCCACAGCTGTAGTTGGATAAATTGAACCTGAATCTGAAAACAATTGATATGAATATATGTATATCCAATAATTTATTATTGTAAAGTTTTTTTTTGCAACACCAAATAATTAATTACGCTTATAAAATGGGTAAGATCTCCTTACAGTACCTGTTACAGTATCCAAATAAAACTGATGTGTAGTTCTTAAAATTCGCTATGCTTGTTCTGACTGTAGACTGAAGCAAGCAGTTTGTAGAGGCACTTCTTCTGGCGATTCACGTTGACACTACCGATGGAGAATTTCTAAGTTCCAACTTCAGTGCTTGGCGATACTGAGCGTGGCTAAAATTGATAAATGAACATATTATACTAATAATAATGTAATACCTTGTTCTTGCCAATAACGGTTCATACCTATCAAAACGGTGTTAAAAAGTTATGGAAACAGTTGTGACATGTGTACACTACCAATCTTCCAGTAATGGGCTATCTTGCTTGCCTGCTGATGAACACATGGAACCTTGAAAAACCGATGACAATCAAAAATCAGGATTAATTTTTTTGCTTTCGGGCTTTGTAATATTATTCAGCATTCGCCTATTCATAAAAAATTTGATTCAATTTTGTTTAATTAGTAAAACGCAACATGCGTTTTTCTTTCCTTACCATGTTCCGAACCACCAGAATAACGGTATGTTAATTTACTTTAATTTACTATATTAAATTTGTTCACAGTCTTCAGTCGTTTGGTACTTGTTTTTGCTTTCACCGACTTTGAGAATGTGTTGAGTAAATGGGAATGATCGTGTAAGTATACAGTTCTACAATGTGTATAAAGTAGCATGATGCTCACTTGTGTACGAACAAGGCATACCAGATATGAGTCACCATAACCATCTGCCCCGAGTGTGCTCAAGTTACTTGTATTTAAGTTGGACATTTTATGCTCCTATGCATGTCTACAATGCACACTGCACACACATTATTCCAACCCTTATATAAAAACTTATAGTAAGCAAAACTGTCAACAAGAGACTGTCTTCCTTTCCATTCATTTTCCTTCCCCTACATGTCGAGATGCTTATAAGAAGGGATGAAATGTACCTTTTTTCTTTTACTTACATCTTGCACGTAAGTATACGTAGAAGACTGCAATGCTCTGGAAATAATGCTCTCCCTTCTTTTCATTTAGTCACCTTTTCAAGTTACCCTGCCTGCTGTGCTGATAAAAATGCAACTTCGTCATCGTTGTCGCTCTTCCAAACTGTAAAAGCTAAGGAATCTGTGATATCAGAACAGTTGCTGAATGTATGACAACAGTCGCTGTCCAGTCAGTGTTGGAAAAATATATGTCAAATTATTACAATATGTATTAAACACAAAAGCACATGCAGTGCGGTCCCCATTGAATCTGCTTTACACCTCCGCAGTTAGGCAAATGACCCTAAGATTCTTTTGGACGGCGGCACGTTGATTATGGCATTTTCCTTTGTTTCACTGAGTCATTTCATGTGTTTTCAATGTAAACAAACACAGATGACACATGAAATGACTCAGTGAAACAAAGGAAAATGCCATAATCAAACGTGCCGCCGGTCCAAAAGAATCTTAGGGTCATTTGCCTAACTGCGGAGGTGTAAAGCAGATTCAATGGGGACCGCACTGAGCACATGTCGACAAAACGTTTCATGTGGGGTAAACTAAGAATTTAATTATTTACCCTGTTGTTGGAGAACAAAATTGTCTACTTTCTCGCCGTTTTAATAGTTTGTCAGGAATTTAAAAACATGCTATATTTATTGGGTAAAAAGTCGGAGAGTCAAAAAGCTCAAGCGTTCATTGCGTTTTACGTAACTATCATTGCTACTGGCTTAACGAGTACTAATTGTGCTCCTTACGAATGTCGTCACATATATATAGTTGTACATACACTTATGTAGTTGAACGTTATATTTCACGTGTTAAATGTATCACTGTTAAATTACGTATATGTTGTTATCAAGAAATTTAGGGAATACCCGACAGTTTACACGAATACATAGTAATTTCCAATTAGGGCAATTTTATTGCAAGAAATGCACAATCAGGCGAGATTGTAACTTGGTTGGTATTGGCTTGCTAACTAGCATGTCTCCGCGTGTGAAGTAGGCTGCGCTGATGCTAAAGAATTTGTACTGCTGTTTAAGATGAGATTGTAATAGTTCCTAAATTGAAATGGAGTCGCTTGTGTTGAGATGCTGATTTAAATGCACTGATGAAGTAAATAATGCGGATTTGTAAAACACGTAAATTGTAATTAAGAAAACTGAACAATTAGTGATTTAATCCGGATAATGAATTTTACAGGGGAGTAGAAATGAATTTTGATAGGAACAGAAAATGGATAGATGTGGTCACACTGGTAGGTAGAAACGAACTCAAGGAGTTTTCATGTTGCTTTCATATCCTCTCTTCATACTTCTCTATGTACATTGTGCATGAACTTTGGGCATGAATCATTACATTAGCATGAGTTTAAGTGTCTGCTATACAAAGGTGAGATATACCTTGCTTGTATTTATATATGTCGATAATGTCAAGTCATGGTTTGTCAATAGTAAATCTACCGTCTTGCAGTTTGCCAGGCACAGTAACAAAAAAGGTATGACTTTGACTGAATCAACACTCCCCCCGTGAAAGTTGCTTTCTCTAAATTCAGACTATGATAAACTTGATGCTACTACTACTCTTCAACCGGTTTTACCGGGCTAAGGGAACTGTTTGGCTTTTTAAGGCCGCGTCCCTTCGGTAGCTCTCACATCTTGTAAATCAAAAATTAAATTATAGAGTGCAATAACCCTTAATCAGAGACGACGTTTTCGTCAACGAATAGTAAGGGAGTGAGTTTTACAATCGGTCTTTTAAATGTGCCTGTCATTGTCTTAATAGTTACAGTACGGATTAAATTGTCTAGTCCACTGTGTGTTTCAATTACTCTGGCTAGTTTCCACTTTGCAGGAGGCAGCATCTCATCATGCACCACGACTAAGTCTCCTACTTTCACATTGACAGCTTTCTTTTGCCACTTCCAGCGCTGCTGCAATGTAGAAAGATATTCGTTACTCCATCTTTTCCAGAAGTCTTGTAAGATACGTTGAGTAAGTTGCCATCTGGATAAGCGGTTCACCTTCAGGGCGGTGAGATCTGGGGAAGGTATTGTTGTCATTGCGTTTCCAATTAAAAAATGGCCAGGTGTTAATGCGTTGTGGTCGTCTGGCTCGGATGTCATGCCACATAAGGGTCGGGAGTTCATGCATGCTTCTACTTGACAGAGGATGGTGGAGAACTCCTCATATGTTAATGTCTGGGTGCCTATTACTCGTGACAAATGGAATTTAACGCCTTTAACGCCAGCTTCCCATATGCCTCCATGGTGAGGTGCGCTTGGGGGGTTGAACCTCCATTCGATGAGTTGGGTGGTGAGATTGTCAGCTATTGTGGTGTTGTGGCTAGTTGATGTGAGTAGTCTGGTCAACTCCTTATCGGCGCCGGCGAAGTTTGTCCCACAGTCGGACTGCATGGGATGATGGCACTCCTCTTCTGGAAATGAATCTTTTGAAGGTGGCAAGGAAAGCATCTGTGGTCATTTCACTTACTGCTTCTAGATGAACGGCCTTTGTGGCCATACAAACAAAAACACAGAAATATGCTTTGAATGTTTTGTTGCTCCGTCCTTTCATAACCCTAAGGTTAAATGGGCCTGCATAGTCCACGCCGCAGTGCAAAAAGGCTCGACCTGGATTGACACGGGATGAGGGTAGTGAGCCCATTAACTGCTGCATACCGGTAGCACGGTGTTTTCTGCAAATTGTGCATTTGCGTAGTTGAAAACGAATTGTGTTTCGTGCGTTCATGAGCCAGTACTTGGTGCGAAGTTGACACCAAACTAGCTTGTTTCCACCGTGAGCTAATGACAGATGGGTGTTTCTTATAAGCAGGGTTGTAAAATGGTGATCGTGAGGGATGATGATGGGATGTCTCTGATCATACGGTAGAATTGACTTCTCCACTCTACCACCTACTCGGATGATTCCGTTCTCATCTAAAAATGGGTTTAGTGAGATTAATTTACTGTTTGAGCCGACTTCTTTTTTTTGCAGCAGTTGTTGGTACTCGTTTTGAAAGGAATTAAATTGAACGTTGTAGATTAATGCTGTTGTGGCGTTGCGTAGTTCACTGGGCATGAGCGGCTCTGAGGTCCTTGTCTTGTTCTTGCAATTTTGTAGAAACCGGAACATATAAGCTACGGTTCGAGTGAGCTTCGTTAATGTTGAGAACTTATGCAGAAAACAAAGTGTGGTTTGGACGTGTGATGAGTGAACGTTCATTTTTCTTTCCTCTAGCTCGGTTTTTTCTGTCATGTTTAGAGGTGGGGGTAAAGTTTCTGTTGATAACCATTTTGGACCCTTCCACCACAACTCGTTTGAGCGTAAATCCATTGCTGTTGTACCTCTTGAAACAAGATCCGCTGGATTATCACTGCTGCTTACATGGTTCCAGTGCTGTAGTGGGGCTGCCTCTTGGATTATAGAAACTCGGTTTGCAACAAAGGTTTGCCAGCGTCTGGGATGGGCTGCTAACCACTGAAGAACAATCATCGAGTCAGTCCAGTAGAAGGTTTCACATTCTAATTTTAGAGCCGACTTTGTTGAGCTTATTAATTCAGTTGCGAGAACAGCCCCACACAGTTCAAGTCTTGGTAGAGATATTTGTTTTAGTGGGGCTACTCTTGATTTGCTTGCGATCATAAAGGTGTGAATAGGTTGCAGTTTGCTAACTATTCGGGTGTACACTACAGCTCCATAAGCACGTTCAGATGCATCAGAGAATACGTGGAGTTGGATGATTTTATTCTTCTTATCATCTAACCGAATCCATCTTGGTATTGATATTTTTTCAATATCATTAAGTTGTTTCAGGTACAATTCCCAAGTTTCACACAGGGTTGTTGGAAGTATGTCATCCCAGTGAACTTCATTTTTCCAAAGAAGCTGCATAAACAGTTTAGCGTTGACAGTTATTGGGGTAATAAGTCCGAGTGGATCAAATACACGAGCGAGTTGTGATAGAACCACACGTTTTGTTAATTTAGATGCAGGACCTAGTTCAAGTTTATTAAATCCAAAATTGTCACTACAAGGGTTCCACTGAACTCCGAGTGCTTTTAGGTCTTGATCGTCATCAAATGATAAGGGAAGCGATGTTTCGCGTTTGTCTTCTGGTATTGACTGCAGGACTGTTGGATCATTGGATGACCATTTGCGAAATGTTAAGCAGGCACTGCTTGCAATAGTGTTAAGGTCTTGCACAATTTGCAATGCACTTTTTGATGACGATGAACCACTTACTAGATCGTCCATGTACAGGTCATTTTGAAGCTTTTCGGCTGCTAGTGGGTAATTTGCGTGGTTTTGGGTGCCCAGCTCTTTCACACATCTAGTGGCTAGGAATGATGCTGATGCTGTGCCATATGTCACAGTCAGAAGAGTGTATTCTTGTAGCTGTTCACTTGGTGTTTCTCGCCATACAATTCGTTGCAAATTTGTATGTTCTGGGATGACATTGAACTGGCGAAACATTTTCTCGATGTCTGCTTTTATTGCTACTGAGTTCATTCGAAATCTGCACAATAGAGAAAAGATGTCGTCTTGAATTGTCGCACCAACAGATAAGCAGTCGTTCAGCGATATACCAGTAGTTGATTTTGCTGATGCGTCGAAAACTACGCGGAATTTGGTGGTGGATGAATCTGGCTTCACAACAAAATGATGGGGGAGGTAGTAAACGGTTTTTGGTTCCTCGTCTTCCCCCCTTGGGACACGTTTCATGTGACCCAATCTCTCGTACTCCTTCATAAACTGTGCATATTGTTCTGCAAATTCAGGATTTCTAGATAGTCTTCGTTCCACGGCCTTCCATCTCGTCACTGCTTGCTCTCTCGATGCCCCAAGATTCTTTAATTTGTTGTTTGTTGGTAGTGCTACGCAAAATCTTCCGTTCTGGTCCCGTGTGAAGTGTTTAACGAAATCTTCTTCGCAAAACCTTTCTTCGGGTGTAAAGGTTCGCTTTGACTTGCTAGCAATGTTGTTTACCTGGTCTTCTGGTAATTTTTCAATCTCCCAAAATTTTCTCACTAGGGCGTCTGTTTTGCTTTCACCATGAAGGATCCTTACTGTATTTGAATGTTTAACTTGAACTCGTCCTCCAAGTACCCAACCGAAAAGAGTGTTTTGAGCAGAAGGGGAGTGGGGTGTTGGTGTTCCATCAATTTTTCCTGAACGTAGAACACTTGTTGTGTACTCGGCCCCGAGAAGTAGATCGATTCTATCAGGTTGATAGTAGTGCGGATCGGCCAAGGTGATGCCTGATAAGTGTTGCCAGTTGTTTTCGCAAAGGTGTGATGGGAAATTGCTCGTAACGTGATTTAGAATCAAGGCTGTGACAGTAATGCATTCCATTTGAATATTGGAATGTAATGTAATTTCGACTTTTCCTCTTGTTCTTCCACCGTCTGATGAGCCTATGCCGGTGATGAGAGTGTTGTCCCATGAACGTTTTAGTCCTAGTCGTTTGACGCAATCTTCTGTTATTAGTGTCGCTTGTGAACCAGAATCCAGCATGATTCGGCAGGTTTGATTTGCCCCAGTCATGTCTTTGACTGTCGCTACTGCTGTTGAAAGAAGCACGTCAGTATTTCCAGGCGTATCTCGTGCATGATTACTTGTTGTGTTTCTGGGGGTTTCACCGGAGTCGTTAGTGACGGGTGACGTTTGCTCCCTCTGATAGTGTAAAAGCGTGTTGTGCTTTTGCTGGCAGATGCGACATTTCGAGGCATTGCATGTATCTGTCCTGTGTATCTTTGATGCTGGTTTAAGACAGTTAAAGCATAATCTGTTGTTTCTCGCTGCGTCGTTTCTATCCTTGATTGACATGGCCAGGAATGCATTGCATTGGAACAGTTGATGGGTTTCTTGGCAAGTATATAATGGGCATTTGCGTATGGGTTGTTGCTGCTGGAGTGCTAGACCATAATGGGTGGCTTTCTTGGGGTTTGCAGTTTGGTTTGATGTAGTACCGTATGCCTGCAAGCCACGGATGTGTTTCTCTATAAAGACACTGAAGTTTCTGTATGATGGTATGTCGGTCCCTGTTAGAGATAATGCCCATTGCTTCTTGGTTTCAGGGTCTAGTTTCTCGACTGTCATGTAAACTAGCAAGGTATCCCATTTATCTGTTGGCCGGTTATGTACTGTCAATGCTCTAAGTGACTCGTTGGTTTGATCCAAAAGAATTTGTATTTCTTGAGCTGTACCGTGCTTTACATATGGTGCGTTGAACAGCTTACGTAGTTCGGCATACACAATTTCTCTCTCGTTATCGTAGCGATTAGTGAGAGTTGACCATGCGATGGTATAGTTGCCATCTGTAGTGGTGAGGTTTTTTATGAGGGACAGGGCATCTTCTGTGGTGTATCCTTTTAAGTATTGTAACTTCTGTACATCACTTAGGGAACTGTTGTGGATAGTTGCTTCAAAGAGGTCTTTGAAGGATGGCCATTCGTCATATTTCCCCGAGAACTTTGGGAGGTCGATGGGTGGTAGCTTAATTGATGGCTTTGAAGATGCAGCTGTCGGATTGGTGGTTGGTTTTGTACGTTTATAATGCTTGCTAAGTTTTTCTAGAAAGCTCCTGCTGCTGAGGATTCTGGCTGAAATGTCAGCGAACTCTTTGTTGTGTGCATCGATGTCCGTTGGTTTGGTTTGGATGATACGGAGGTGAAGGTCATCCAGTTTTTCAGTAAATGTCTTTATCTGCTCTAGATGTATGTCACAGTCACTCTCATCAATGTTTGCTGTTTTGTGGTTGATGCATGCTTTTTCGATAATTGCTAGCTTTTGTGTTAAGAGATCTCTGTCCATGCACGCTGTTTCAAACTTTGATAGCGTCATGTTTTACACTTGTGTTTTGAGGAATTTGTCAGTTATTTGAATTTAAATTGATTGTTTGTCTTATGGAAATGATTTGAATGAGGAATGGATGTGTAAAAAATAGTTTTTGATTTGTCGAATTGGTTTCGCAACACAGAATCACTATCAACAACGCCCTAAAACATTTAGAGTTGGTTACACTTTTCCGTCTCATGGAGGTTAAGTGTCACCGTTAAACTAGTTCACTGACCGTGGTGTTATTTGGCCAGAACTGTCGAAGGACCATGTGAAGTAGGCTGCGCTGATGCTAAAGAATTTGTACTGCTGTTTAAGATGAGATTGTAATAGTTCCTAAATTGAAATGGAGTCGCTTGTGTTGAGATGCTGATTTAAATGCACTGATGAAGTAAATAATGCGGATTTGTAAAACACGTAAATTGTAATTAAGAAAACTGAACAATTAGTGATTTATATCCGGATAATGAATTTTACAGGGAGTAGAAATGAATTTTGATAGGAACAGAAAATGGATAGATGTGGTCACACTGGTAGGTAGAAACGAACTCAAGGAGTTTTCATGTTGCTTTTCATATCCTCTCTTCATACTTCTCTATGTACATTGTGCATGAACTTTGGGCATGAATCATTACATTAGCATGAGTTTAAGTGTCTGCTATACAAAGGTGAGATATACCTTGCTTGTATTTATATATGTCGATAATGTCAAGTCATGGTTTGTCAATAGTAAATCTACCGTCTTGCAGTTTGCCAGGCACAGTAACAAAAAAGGTATGACTTTGACTGAATCAACACCGCGGGTCACAGAAATATTATTATGGTAATGAAATTATACGCACAATAGAATGGAATTGGATGAAGCATCAAGATGGATTAATTCATAAGACGTGAAGATAATTTCCGATACGTCTTTTCATGCATAATTACAATGACGGACAGATCCAATTACACCTAATTTTAGTTACTGCTCATTCCATTTATGAATCAAATCATCATGCATCAGCAACAATAATTTTTCTATTAAAAATTCTACGCATTCACATTTTTCCACTGTGTTTACAGAAGCTGGCGCACAATCCCAGTTCAAAAAAATGCTCTAGAGGATAGGGAATTTTCTTGTCTCATTCTCATCATCATCCACTCACTTGCCTGGCTATATATTGACTGCCTGAAATTTTAGGTAATAAAGTAATTGGCTAAAATAGTAAATATTTTAAATATTAAAATGAGCTGATAACGCAGTCATTCATTTGTAATTAATTGATTCTCATGGGAACTAAATTCATCATCAGTTCAATGGAAAGATGGGCTAGCATTAATTTTGTGAAAAACAGTGTATCTTTTTTGTTTAGTTTCTTGGTCATCTGACCATTCATACGCAGTTGAAGTTTGTAATTACAAGACATCATTGTTAATTAATTAATGTGGGGTTTGTTTAAATTTCAGTACGATTTATCTAAATCATAATCCTGTTCGGATGGAAGCGTGTTCCGTGGAATAGGCTCGAAAGGCTATTGAGAACAATCGGTGAGTCACTTGCGTATCCAATAACTGCAACATTTTTTATTTTTAGTTGTTGATTATCATAGGTGCGTAAATGAGCTAGATGTATTTAAGATAAAATTGATGTAAAATGTCGAATTTTTCTGGATTTCAAGACCGCCGAAGCCTAAAGGTAAAAGATTGTGTGGGAGTTAGGTCCGGGCTGAAATTTTTTTCACTTGACAGACACACTAACATGGAAACCTCTAAGTTTTTGTTGGAATATATTGGGTATATTTTGGGCACGGATCTTTCTGAAGCTTCCAATTTTGTTGAGAATACGATGGTGATGTAAGAAATGTTTAAAAATTTCATTTATGTAAATTATAAACTGAACGTGATTGATATGGGCTATAACCAATTTTGTTTCTTTTTTCAGTGTCACTTTTTGCGTCGCAATATAAATATGTATGTATGCACTTTGTAATGCCATGAGACCATTTGGTTGTAGCGTCATTCTTGGAACCTACAGTACACTCGAGAAGAAGCTATAAATGTCCAAGATTGATTGTTATGTCATGTCACTATATTTTTTAAAACGCTTTTCATGAAACAATATAGCTGAACCAATTTTCAATTACGTAAAATTACTAATTTGTGTTTTTCCCTAGAGATATTTTGGCTGTTCAGGTGATCTTGCAAATCATACAGATAAAGCCTAATTAATGTGCAAACTATAATTTTTGCCTAATAATTCATTGTAATACTAGGATATTTATTAAAGTTTACATAAATCTCTATCAGTTTTTGATTTATTGGTTAGATATAATGTTTGTTAGGAGGTTAGGAAGTCAATGTAGTGATAAATGGTAAAAATGTTATTAGAGGAAAGGTGGCAGTTGTCGTTTAATTCATAATTTAAGTAAGAAACTGGTTTGTATTATTTATTTCTATTGGTAAAACGAATGGGCTACTAAATATTCTATATTTCGCTAAGAATTCTAAGGGTCATGGTGCTGGGTCGATAAAGAAAGACGGCAAATGATACCAGGAATCTCAGGATTAATATAAGTGTTTATTTGAATAATTAAACAGCTCATTCAGTCATATTATGAATTGATTAATTTGGAATTTACGTCGTTGTTCAATTGTTAACATGAACTCTGTTTATTTTTATTTCAATATCGAGAAATATTTATGTACTTTTGACATTCAAAGGGCTGAATTGAATTAAGTGATAATGATTAGTTAACTATTTATGGCCGGGATAGCATTAGCATAGCCTACCTCAACCACAAATAGGATTTGGTTCATAATGGGTCTTCTGTACATCCCATGGCATGACACACATTATTGCTCAATAATCGTCTTTTTTATTAAAAGTTAACTGTGTATAAGCCCATGAACAAATGCTAGTCATTTACCAGAAAGATTCACACGAGCAAAAGGAAGCATTTGAGATCTAATCATCGAAAAAAAAATTCGAATCATACATGATTACTAGCACAAAGTGAAGGTGCAAAACAGTAAATCACACGTAACTCGAATAAATTAATTTTTTGTGATACAATGCTTAATTTTGTGAAGTATTCATTCTTATTACTTGTAAAACTGTCGAGATATTGAAGATAAATACGAAGTTTTCTCCATCATCACGAAAAACTGTAGATGACTTCAAACACTACTTTCCAAACTTTGACTTTCACCAAGCTTTAGTAACCTGTCTACTAACTGGATAGTCCTACTCACTTACAACTTTCAATAAGCTTCATCTGGAACCTTTGTTGTGCAGTGAATTGAAGTGCCAGCCTTTATGTATTGCATGAGGATGAAAGGACAATGAACGTGCTTTTGAACAATGTTCTGAAACAAGTTACTTTTGCACGCATTCAATCTTCTCGTTTTGAATGATTTTGGTTTCCACATTTCTTCAGTTCGCAGATAGAGTGGCAAGAGAAAGTGATAAAAAATCGCAATGTACAATGCTAGGATAAAAATTCTTGGTAAATTATATAATGCTGAAGTTCAGAAACCTTAATGAAAATGATGCGGAAAAGTGTTTCCAGTGACAACTGTAATATGCAAAATGCGATTTTATAAATATGGTGCGAACAACATAATTGGAATTTTTATTTGTTTTTAGTATCGATACGTTATTCTGATTTACATTAGTCAAACAGCTACTATTATCACTTAGGTACTAAAGAAGTTACAACGTGAGTATACTGTTCCATCATAAAAAACGTTAGTAGTCGTAATAATAAAAAAATTGTGATAAATATGTATTATTAGATATTTAGCACATCAAAATCAAAGCTTACATGAACGGAAACACTTTTTTAAATATAAGGACAAATAAATTCATGCTTTAACTTCTTGTCAAATTCCTGACATTCTTCAGAACAATACATAGCTTTCTTGCACTTTTCGCAATACAGCTGGGCATTCTCCTCTCCACAAAACCTACACATGTTTGCCACTTCTCCCAAGTAAACAATACAATCTGTATTATAAACATTAATTCCAATTTCATTATAATTTTCAGTGATCTGCATAAACGGATTAAAAATACTAATCATTCGGCCAAATTTTAATTTCTCAAGAGTTTCAGTTGTCTTTTTATCACTGAAAACGAAGACTCGAACGGCATCCCCATTCTCATCTTCAGTTATTAGCTCCATCTGCAGCAGTTTAAAGTTTGATTCTTCAATTATTGTCAAGTTGATTGAACAGTTCTCATAAACAGTTTCCGTAGTAGGACTCATTTCAGACAAAGTTATTGGTTTCATTAGAGATAAGTCTTCGGGAGCTTTTTGAGGAAATGCGGGGACAATTATTGGAATTTTTCCTTGAACGAGTGGTCCTCCAGACTGAATATTAAGTTTACCCATTTTTTTGATTACTTTGCGTTGACTCCGCATCAGTCTTTTTCTTATTGGGCTATCCAAATACCTTTTACGCTGTAGGACATTCTCCTCGTGTTGAATAGCAATGGCTGCAGTTGTATTCACAATATCTTCATCTTTGCTCTCTGTTTCGGCGGTTTCCAGTAGCCCGAGAAATGCTTCAACTTCAGCCTTGAGTGGACACTTACTGAATGGCATACCACATGGCAACACCTTCTTCTCAGCTCGTTTTCCAAGATTATAATAAACTTTCACTCCTTCATTAAAAGATTTGCCCATTTGTGCATTGGTTGCACACAAAGATGCCATGGCAAAGTAAGCCCCCGGTACCTTTGGATGTTCTTCTGGGGCTTTGCTAAGGAAGGTTTCATATGCCCCAATCACAATTTGCACGTCGTCCCCTTTCAAAAAGAGTGTTAGAGCATTTAGAAACACGAGTTCCAAGTTATCTGGAAATTTGTCTAAACCGTTTTTTACAATGATGAAAACCGATGTGTAGTCCTCATGGGAAGAATACAAACTTGCAAGTTTTATATAATAATTGATATTATCAGGATACATCTGAACACCTTCCTTCATAAGCTCAATTCCACGTACAATATTTTCATCAGTGGCAGCTTGCAAGTTAAATGTCACAAAACACAGCCTTATTTTCATATCCAGTTCACATTTCTTTCCACTTTTGGTCTTAAACAAGTTTCCCACAACCTTTTTTATGATGGACAACAAACTAACTGGAAAGCTGCCGACTTCATACACGTTGGAAATGTGGTCATACAGCGCGTTTAACATTTTTACAGCTTCATTTTCATTAGGAACAACATTGTTTGTCATCAAATCGATGACACGGGATGCGGAATTTAGAGAATTCAAGAAACCGGCAGCAACTGGTGATCCACTTTTAGCTGCCTCCTCCCATGCTTTGAAATTTTCAGAATCTGCGAAGCACTCCAACCAATTCATGCCATTTAAATGGGACATGAAATCAATAGAAATTGCAGAAGGCTTTCCATTTACAAAGCTTTTCCTGCGACGAAGCCGTTCCATGAAAGTCAGCCCTTTTTTGGTCAACTTGTGATTACTCTCAAATTCTAATAATTCAGACTTTAACGTATCTCGTTCATTAACAGCCTTTGCTATTTCTACCATGAACTCCTCGTCGCTTATTCCGGACAACCCGGTGTGTTGAAGAATTTGCCCCGTCCTAAACATGTTTACTGCTCTCTCCGGCTCCATGTGGTGCATGTAATATAGCATTAAAGCGTTTGCTGCCTCGGCATCTCGAAATTGTACTGCCTGGTTCCATTGTAACTCTGCAATTTTATCATTTTTTGGCACACCCCACCCCTTGTAATAGAAGAGTCCCAAGCGATAAGATGACCTCTCCTCTCCATTTTCTGAAGCTTTCCGGTACCACATGGCTGCTTCATCGTAATCCTGATCCACAATTAGGCCGAGCTCATACATATTCCCCACACTGTATTGTGCATCTGCTACCCCGCAGTTAGCTTGGACAATTGTTGCCCTACCCGATGATTTTGGTGACATTTGAGCCGCTTTCATGTAGCAATCAAAAGCTTTGAAACGATCCTTCGGAATGCCTGTTCCATTGTTGTAGCAGTTTCCTAAACTGTGCATACCTTCCGGGTTTTTTTCCATTGCTGCTATTGTATAGTAACGGGCAGCATCCATTTCATTTCTACTGACACCCCACCCAAACCAGCACTGATGCCCACGCATCAAGGCCTTTAAACCAGGACATTTATCCAATTCCTTTTTTGGCATGCCCATACTCTCAAGAAACTGGGTTTCTGTTACATTACGACCCAGCCAATTGGAATACTGGGCAGCCTTTTCAGTCAAGTTGATAGGCAGAGTACCAGGTTCCAGGTGAGCCACACTGCCTCTTTTTATTTCTAAAAGGCCTTTGCATGAAGCCAGCTCATTCCTGACTTGATTTTCATCAGCGGAGATTTTCAGTGATTTGCAGCAGTGCTCCACTGCTTTTTCCAAATCACCCCTGAGTCGACATATTCGTGCAATGGTGAAATGAGCCAGCCACGACTGATCATTGATTTCCAGCGCTCGAGCAGCATCCTTCAGAGCTTGATCGCAACAATCTTTCACTTCATCACTTAACTGCTCCACTTTTTTATGCTGGGCAAACTTGAGATAACACTCTGCTCTTTTTTCAAAACCAGTTGCTTGATGAATGAGGAGTAAGGTTGGCATTGTTATTGCCTCATCGTAGCACTCAATTGCTGGCTTAAATTTTTCGTCTTCAATAAAACACGTTGCCTCGAAAAAGAGTTTTTTGGTGGCTTCCCAAGCTGCAACTGAAGAAGTGCAGCCAGCCTTCTCGATCTCTTTTTCTATATCCTCATCATGCATACCCAATCCCTGCATGGCTAGCCGAAACAAGTCCACTTTGGCGTTGTACTCATCAAAAGTAAGCTTTCTGTTTGGCCTGTGAGCTTGATCATTTCGCAGTTTTACAAGCTGAGCTACTGCAGCATTCTCCGTTTTATAAGAATTCCACCCCACAATTTTAGTAAGGGCCGGTGATAAAATGGAAATATCCCATTCTTCCACGCACCCGGTTCTAATGAGACCCTTTTGTATCTTCCTAGCTCTCTTATAGATTTCTTTACCAAGACCTTTTATGAATGTTTCTCCTTGAGTCTCTGAATGCTCCCAATCCTGTCCGGTTTCCTTTTTCCATCGTGCTTGGAACATGATGCTGAGATGCTGACATGCAGTGAAGACCATGTTGTCGACTTTATTGCAGTATTCCTTGTCTGAGATGGGATTCATGCTGATGATTATGATGTTGGGAATCTTCTATTGTCTCTTTTTCAATCCAAATACATGCACAAAAACCTATAAAGAATAAACAGGTAGTAAGTTTTATGTGGCACTAGTTTCATAGGAAACGATGAACTATTTGAGCTATTACGTTAAATACCTTTAGTAGCGTGGAATTCGATAGAAGTCCGAAACCGAATGTAATTCTCGTTGCCGATATTGCAAACTACACTCTCATGATCAACTGCCTATTCCATTGAAGTTTGTTTGCCTCTCACTGGAAGTCAAGCTGCTGAATACTGCAGTAAACCTGTAAATTATAAAAATGTATAATTTTCAAAATTGCATGCGTGGAGTTGTTACATTATCAACAACAATCAAAATATGTTCAATCCACGTGTGGTCGCTTTTTTAAGTACTTTAAAATTTATTTACCATTAAATGTTGAAATAAACAAAGGACGGAAACGCAAAATCTGAATGCCCGGTGATACATTCCTTGCTCACACGTAGAAAGAGAACTGAGTTGGAGAGTGAATGGAGAATAACTGAGTAAGTTCACGCAGGGGTTAGGACTTCCTCTGCATCAACGCTTCGTAAAGAATTGTCCTCCTGTTTAAATCAGTATCTATTTCATGAGGGCACTCGCCTTCTAAAAAGGACAACTTGGTATAATAAACTCATAAAAGGGTTGATTTCTAAAAGTATTCAACGCAGTCAGATGCTGTTGTAGAAAAGGGCATACATTTCTCAAAACAAGCAGCCCCTTTTCCTTACAGCTCCCGACTCCGTTACCACCAAAAGGTAAGAAAAATGTGTTCACAAACCAATACATTTATGCCAACCGTCTCGCCTTGTGATGTGGGTTGCTGTCGATCCTGCCAAAGTATCAGATTTTTTGGGTCTTTATGGCATTTGAAGTGAGAAAGCTGTAAATATCGACATGCTACAATCTTCTCTTAGAAGCTCTTGGATGGCGACCCAAAAAGTTATTAACGTATTGTAGCCTGACTTTTCAGACAGATAACGGCGAAAATTTGGTCGGGTGTGTAGATCATGTATTGGAGAATGTGAAGTAGAAGGAGACATGCGCACAGACAGACTGAAACCTTTTATAGGTTTGAGTGTCTAAATTATGCTTTTATACCATATTTCGTAATACCTCCTCCTAGGAGTCTTACTCCCGTGATTTGGACAATAAAACACTTGGACGTCTGGACAATAAAACTAATTCCCATCTCATGGTCTATTTTTCAGTTACTTCGGCCAACTGTTTTTACACTCTTTTACTTATTATTGATTTTCATGAAAACGGGACAGAGCTCACTACTTGAAGTATGTTCGATATGATTTTATTAAAAAATTGAGAAGCTTCAAAGATGTTGTCCTTAGTTGCTCTCCAGCACAGGTTTCACTGACTCCTCTATTCTCTATGAATTACAAGATTTCTTTACCGCACTATAAATATTTTTAAATCATGGAGTTATACAATATCACATGCTCAATGCAAATAAAGTTAATGTAAATTATTGTATAAGCTATATCTGAACTCAGATTTTCTGCAAGATGCAATTTATGATTTCGCCCCTTTTCGAAACTTCACCCTGCTATGCAAATAAAATCAAGAATTAGTTGCCAAAATGATAAAGAAAACACCTATGTGACTCGTGAGCGTATTCTCCTACTAAATAATCGTAAGTTAAGTCATCATACATGAGCAACGAAGCTATCAACAATTATCTTTTACATATAATTCGCAAACACATAAGGCCAAAGCAATAGCTCAGTGGCGGGAGCAGTTGATATCATACATTAAATGCGTCATTATCAGTCACAACCATTTTTAAACGAGTTATAATGGTATAGTCAACTGCATGTGTATCAAGTCCATCCATGATTAATTCGCATGGTTGGTGGCCAACTCTTTTCATTCTCGACATCAAGTAATATTGAACAAACATGCTGGAAGTACTCAATTGTAAGTTGATATTCAACCTGGTTAAACGGCAGACGAAACCCATAGTTTTTGCGTGTATCAACGGTAAACATGGGGTTGAAGCTTTCATGTCACCGAGCAGTTAAAAATATAACGTTTAACTCCACGTCATCCTTGAGAAAAGCGTCTACAAACTGATACTGTAAACTAGTAACTGTCATCCTAAAAATGTTATCTTGAGTTGCCACGATGCACATCAGTTCAGTTTTATCAGTCAGAATTGTGTTGTTGAGCTCTGCACAGTCGACAAAAGGTATTTAGGTAATTTTTAGTCCAAAATCAAATATATCGAATGAAATGACATACTAATATAGTTTGATAAAAAATGATCTAAATTATGATGCATTGAATGTATGTTCAACTACGGCTGGTACTGAACTATTGGTTTGGGTTAATGTCTTTGAGCAGGCGCTTGAAGTTTTGAACTGGGGCAAAGTGATAAATTGCATTCTAGAGAAAAGCTGAGTGCACTACACACTAATACAAAATTATACATAAATTGTATTTACATTAACCTGGAGATATTACATAATTTCATGAATTTAAAACATTTCTTTTGCAGAAGTGACATCTTGTAATTTATGTAGAATAGAAAAGTGGCAGTGGGTTATGATGCGTGAAATCCATGTGCTGGACAACAACACAAGAAACAATCTCGAAGTTTCTGGACTTTCCTTTGAAATCTCACAGAATAAACTCGAAATATTTAGCGCTCTTTTCTATATAAAGAATCAGTAATAAACGGAAGAATATTAAAAAATTAGGTGAAGTAAATGGTGAAAATCGAAAGTTGGGGTGACAATTCCTTTAATTTTCGTTTGTCGCATGAATTTATCTCAATATGACGTGACTAGGTTAGCCTTTTGAATAGTTAAGGGAGACAACGTGACAGCTCGTATGAATTTTTCTGTGAGTATTCCGAAATACTGCATAAAGTTATCATTTGAGCATTCAAAGCGGTGAAAGATTTTTTATTTTTCAGTTTGTCCTTACTTCTTCTACTTCATTCTCTGCACTACATGCTCTACGTATAGCCGACAAAGTCATCGGACGAGATATCTCACCTGGTACCGTTATATTTATTACCTCATTAGGGTACCAACAGCAATACTTTTCCTCGTGTCCATTCCATCTGCATTTTTTCTAAAAAAAGAAGCCGAGATGGGATATGGATCCCTCCGTCGTGCAAGTATAAGTTGAACACTACGATCCATGTCAACAAAGGAGACTTGCCGACATTTGCCACCTGTTATGATAACACTGGATACTATTAGCCAAATACATATTTTTGAATGGTAATAAAAGAAAAAGAAACCACTCTTTTCAACAGTTTGAAAAGTTGATGTAAACACGTAACCAAACTCACCGCAGAGAAATATGTTATTCAAAAATGTGAAACAGAAAGGGATACCTAGCTACCTCACCTGCTTCTACACTTCGTTAATTTCCATTTTACTATCTGAGTCAATACTCTTTCAAAGTGTGCTCAAGCTAGCTAGGTTTCAGTTTATCAAAATGCAAGATACAGACCTTTACATCCAAGAATGCGATTTTAAATAATAGCTTTTTTACGTAAAGGTCCACATTAGCAACTCAACTTTGAGTAAAATACAAATTAAAAGATTTACAAAGCAAACCAACGAAAATGAAAAAAGCTAAATGTAAGCCACCGATTCAGATTTCTTTGGGGTTTATTGTTGAATAGTATTATTTAATTCCCCTGAAACCGTACATCCACCTGAACCATTAAATTAAATACCATATTTCTGCACTTGTGGGTGTGCAGGAACGTAATTAACATTGTATGCCCTTTAATAAAAGGTAAACCGACAATCAATCTACAGGCGAGACATGAGACTGTCGGCTACTTTTCGAGTTATTACATGAAACCCAAATGCATATTTGGAATGCATAGGATTTAAGATTGAAGAACCCAAACCGTGGGGTTTGATGCATAAGTTCTTAGCCTGCCTGTGAAATATCTAATTACCTTCAGACCACATGAATATGGAGAAGACAGGTAGCCTACTTGCTCGATCAGTTCCCCATCAGCTTCCCAACCCAGCCAGTCCTTCAGATCTTTGGAAAAAAACACAGTTTAATTCGAATTTTAAATCTGCCATAAAATACTTTACGGGTTGCCTACAGACATCGCATCTTCGACAAATTTCCACAAGCTTAGTGTGGGGCTTGATCATGAACCCTTTCAAGTAAAGTCGTTGCTCCTTTCTGAGAAAATGCACTTATATGCTAGCTTTGTTGATATGTGGGGAAAGGAAAAAGTTAGACTCCGGTTAACCCATCCCAGATTTACTTGCTGTAAGTTTTTCTACAAGGGTTGGTGTGTGGAGTTCCACATGAACGATCAAGATCATTGAGCACCACAATACACTTGCGTGTTTTTATGTTATTGAATAGTTGCATTTGGACAAAATTGAAATCTAGTATGATTATTTATGATTTTAGTATCATGTGGAAAGTGGAAGGTGTCTGTATGAAATTAATGATTTATAATATAAGCTCAATAAAGATTCCGGGAAACAATTGAAGTTAGCATTTGCACAACAGTTTATCAGTGGTGTTTCAGTTTCTTAAAATGATACATTACACTCTAGCAGGTTTTAGTTACTGTTAAAATCTTTCGCATTGTCAATCAGTTTCTTTGAAGCAATATTCATCATCATCATCATTACACAAATCCTTTTTCAGATGAAAGTGTTCAAAAGTTAAATTATTTAGACTATTTTTATTATAAAAAGTAATGTTTTGTGATATTAGTCTTGATATGCAGTTAACACACTTTTATTGTAGATATTTTTCGAACACATCAACAAACGTTTTTGATATTTGACTTTGTATGATATTCAAATGATAGTTTATCCAACTAAAAACATGCGCTAATGTAAAAATGTATTTTCAAGAAAACGAACCTAAGGTCAATGCACGTTATAAATAGGCAAAGCAACTTGATTTATTTACTTGACTTTTACTTCACATTTACTTCATTCATGCAAGTACAAGCAACTGGAAAGAAATGGAACATAATATAAATTGTGCTTAATTAAAATTGATAACATAACTCAGATATAATACTAATACAACAAATTATCATTACTATATTAAAAACATGTTTTTTATAAAAAAAAAGGTATGAAAATAGTATTACAAACATCCATATTTAGATATCACTGTTTTTAATGTGAGAACAAATGAGTTTATGCCGCATAATTTTAAAGTCGTGCACCTGGCACGTTTTGGAGCAATACATGGCTTTTTTACACTTTCCACAGCTTAGTTTAGCATTTTCATCGCCACAGAACCGACACATATATTTCCCCCCTCCAAAGTAAACGAGGCAATATTCGTCATCAACTCGAATCCCCATCTCCCCTGTTGGCCTGATCTGCATGTACGGATTCAAGATTGAGATTCTGCTTCCAAACTTCAATCTTTTAAAGTTATCCAGTGTTCTATTCACACTGTGAATGAACACAAGAACTGCATCCCCATTTTGATCCTCAGCCACCAGCTGCACCCACCTCTGTTTGAAGTTTGGCTCATCCACAATGATCAAGTCGATGAAGCAATTCTCATAAATATCTTCTTTCACTGGGTCCATTTGGAGCAGCGTTAAAGGCTTCAGTTGGGCCAGCCCTTTTGGGGCAGTCTGAGTCATCCTTGGTCCAGGAAGTTTCTCCCCAGAAGACATCATTACATCTATAGGCAATTTGAATTGAATCAACTCCTTAATCAACTCACGATGTCTCAACATCAATCCCTTTCGGATTGGACTGTCCAAATACAACTTTTTTTGCAGGATATTCTTCACTTGTTGTTGAGTTCCAATGGTTGGAGCTGGCTTAGCAATTGTACCTTCAGTTGGATTTTGACACAGAGCTTTGGTTTTGGTGTCAGCTTTCTCAATCCCAAGAAAAGATTCCACAAAAACTTTAAAATTAGAGCTTCGTAAATTAGATTGAGGATAGTAATGTGGAATCAACTTCTTCTCCGCTTCCTTCCCAAGATTGTAGTAGGTTTCAATTCTCAACTTGTCTTCTGGCTTGTTTTCATATTTTTGCTGGAAGGCAGAGATACTAGCTATGGTATAATAAGCGCCGGCCACTTCAGCATGGTCCTTGGGAGCTTTATTTACAAAGCATTTGATGGCATCAATTGCCTTTTCTAACTCGTCCGAATTGCTAGCAAACTTTGTAAGAAGGTCAGCTCGAGAGAGGAGGAGTTTCACGTTTTCAGGATGTTTCTCCAAACCACTCGTCACAACAGGGAGGGCCACGTTAATATCTTCGATGGTTCCATACAGCCTTGCAAGTTGGATGAAGTAATGCGGATTCTCAGGATACATTAGCACACCTTCTGTAAGGAGTTCTATTCCCCGAGCAATATTGCTTGCCGTAGTGGTTTTCAAGTTGAAGGTCACAAAACAAAAGCGAGCTTTCATGTCAAGCTCACCCTTCTTTCCATGTTGGCTTTTGAAGAGCTCCTCAACAGGCTTCTTTATATGCGGATGCCTTTCTTCTGGGAATTTGCAGGCAACGTACTCAGTTGTTAAGAAGTCATAGAGCGCATTCGTCACTTTCACACTTTTCTCCTCTTTTGGCATTTCAACATCGTCAATTAAGTCAAAGATACTTGAAGCATATTCCAGAGAAGTCAACAAGCCAGCAGCAACTGTTGAACTCTTTTCTGCTGCTTGTTCCCATTCTTGAATAGTCTCTGCATTTACGAACATAGTTCGCGAATCTTTGGTAGGTGGACTTGATTCCCATCCATAACGTTTCCCATGCGATAAAAACGCTCTAAGAAGGTAAGCCCTTTTGCATCCAACTTATGTCTTCCCTCGAACTTCAGTAATGTCGGTTGAAACGAGTCTCGTTTTGCCACAACGTCTTTGATCTCAACCATGAACTCTTCTTCGCTCATTGCAGTCAACACCGAAACTCCCAGCTCCCTTCCAGTCCTGAACATGTTGAGAGCTTTTTCCGGCTCAAAGTTTTCTTTGTAGTAAATCACTAAAGGGTAGGTGGCCAGGTGATCCCCGAATCGGATCGCTTGGGTCCACTGCATCTCTGCCATTTTGTCGTTGTTTGGCACTCCCCTTCCGTCGTGATATAACTGCCCCAGACGATAGCATGCATGACCATCACCATTTTCCGCAGACTTGCGGTACCACTTGGCAGCTTCGACAAAGTCCCGCTCTACAACTACCCCATTTTCATACAACTGTCCCAATTTTTGTTGTGCAGCTGCCACTGATGCATTCTTATCAGTAAACGTTATTGGCCCATCGGAATCGGTTGACATTTGAGCAACTTGAAGGAGCAGCTCAAAAGCTTTGGTAACGTCCCTGGCAACACCGTCTCCGTTTAGGTAGCAATGTGCCAAACCGTGAATTCCATCAGCGAAGCCGGTTGCTGCAGATTTGGCGAAGTATTTCGCGGCTTCAACTTCGCTTTGGTGCACACCCCACCTTGTCGGTACTGTTGAGCTCGCACATAGAAGCCGTATCCAGGATGCTGTTCTGCCACCTCTTTCGGAACACCCAACGTCGCGATAAACTCCTCCTCTGTGACATGACGGCCTAAGCTGATGGAACAGTTAGCAGCCAGTTCAGCCAAGCTCGTGGCAAATGCAGCAAGTTCTAGATGTCTATTTTCTCCTTCCTTGATGAAAACAACTAGTAACTTCTTTCTTCCACATTCATTGACTCAGCATTCTTTCTTCCATCGCTTTTGAAAAAGTGTTCGGAGATGTTGACAGGAGTTGAAACCATGTTATCCACTTCGTAGAAATACTCCTCCTGGATATTGGATTCATGATGCGGTGCTGAGGTTTTTGTGAGCTCTGATTGAGTCATGATACCTGGAATTGATAGAAAATATACAACAATTAGCAAGGTGTTCAAAAGTAGACCAAAACGTTAGACCATTTCATATTTTCAAATATTTTCAAATAAATATTTACATTATCTGCTATTTAGCAATGCAACATACTTTGATATTGTGTAGGATTTATTTATGTGTTTGAAAAATGTCACCCTGGTTTGATTTGGAAATTTTCACTTTCTATCTTGCGTGCGAGCGTTGAATCTGTCCGACTGCCTTCCTTTTTAGCTGATTGTTGAGGTTTCTTATCTTATATCTAGGATTATCACTGTGACCTTTACGTAACCAATGAGATTTAGCTAAGTAGTTGTCTTTCGATAACCTACAAATGTAAATATGACAAACAAACAATGTACAATGGTTGTATAAATAATTTATTTTTATAATTAAATTATAACAATAATTAAATTGAACTTTGATAGACTGGAAAATTGCAGGTAGAACTTTTGAGATTGTTTTGGGCACTGTAATGGAAAACGTGTTGTTGTGTTGAAGAGTTAATGGGAAATGAAACAGTTGAGCCAATAATTATATTTTTGTCACAACAGTTTGAGGTAAGTTGTAGACAGGGGCCTTGGTAACTTTTTAGTTGTCAGTGACAGGAAATGTCAAGGGTTTCTATCTCTCAAAAAGCTGCTACTCTCCAACTTTTAATATCATGCATAAAAATAAGTGTTTGGGTTTGCTTTGAGTACCTGAAAACAAACCAAGCATTCGAAAGCCAAGCGACTTTGCTTACATGTATACAAGTTGTCTAATTATGTATGAACAGAAAATAGATCAGTATACCTGGAATCCGTAGTCATATCTGGGGTGCAGTAAAAAGATGGGCTCAATTTTTATGTTCTAGGTGGATAGGTGCGTAAATATCCTAATATTAATAGACGCAAGTGCCTAGTTGCTGTTTTATAGTTTTCTTTTCAAGGATATATGAAAGCTCTAAATTCCTTTATCCAACAATGAAAACCAAAAATTCTGAATTGGGTTCTGGTCTAGCTGTCTCCACTCACCTGATACTTTTGTTGTACTAATATAATGTTAAATATACAAGAATAAGAATGCTGCAAAAACTAGCTAATAAACGTGAAGGATAACTGTATTATAAAATTTTAAATTATTCAAGTAACTCTCCATGGCATTAAGGATATGGTAAAATGTTGTATTTTTATATGATGACAGCATTATGCCCGAAAACAATTATTGCATTCATGAAAATCGGCATGTTAAAGCGACAATAATAGATATAAACAGATTTAATTTACGACTAGTATCTGAAACGAACTGGGATTTCAGTACAGCTCATATTTATTACCTTTTACTGTAACGAATCTGTTAATTGGCATAAGTGAATGCCTAGCAATATTGTTTTTAAGTAAATAAAGACAATTCATTTGTACACTAGATTTCAAACAAATTTAATAAACTTATAAGGTTTGTTTAACAATATTTGTATCATTAAAAGTAAAGTTATAATACAAATCAAGAAAAAATAGCATTTTGTGTTCAGGCTCAAGGTTAACAAATAAATTACTCTCACAAAACATTATCTTATCATAAACTAAATTTGGTTGACATGGCACTTATACAATTTCTACTTGTTTCGAAGCTTGCAGCTGCACTTCGTCAGTTGTTCCCTCCGCGGTAATACGAAATGAAATATGTAATTGCAAAAGGAAAATAAAAAAACATTGTAATTACCTATCTCAAAATCTTAGTGATAAGATGCTATCAAGATCAGAATCCCAAAGGTTATCTTTTCGCGATGGAATTAAGTTGAAACAGAAAACGATTCACCTCTTTCACATTTCATATTTAGTCACATTAAATATTTGCAAGAAAAGCTTAGGTACTAAATCAGCATGTTCCTCACATCGTTCATTTTCTACACATTATTTGTACACACTGGAAATGCGATGGAAAATTTGACAAAAATTATATATTTTTGATGACAATGAGGAAAAAGGAAGAATGAGGGGAATGGAGAAGGAAAGGGAAGGCAGGGGAGGGAGGAAAAGGAGGGAGGAAGGAAAGAGGGAAGAGGGAAGGATGAAAAAGAGGAGGAAGGAAAAAGAGAGGAACGGAAGGGTAAGAGAGGGAAAATATGAGGAAGGAAGGGAATGGGAACAGATAGGAGGGAGGGGATGGAGGAAAAGAAGGCGAAGGAATGGAATGGGGAAAAAGAGAAGAGAGGAAGGCGAGGAAAAAAGAAGTGAAGGTATGGGATGGGAAGGAAAGGAAGAGGACAAGGGGAAGGGTAAAAAAGAGGAAGGAAGGGGAGGGAGCAGAAAGATAGGAAGATGAGAGGAAAGGGAGAAATAGGCGAAGGAATGAAGCGGAAGAGATGAAAAGAGAGGGTGGAGGGAGGAACACTGTCAGCTAAACATGTTAGCTTTATCATGAAATTCCAGCGTAAAAGTATCAACAATTCACAAAATCGTGCTAAAAATGTAAAAAATTAACTACTTATTGTAAAATTGTTATAATGTAAAACATTACTATAAAATTAAATAGTCTCTATAACCGTAAAAATTGGCTCAAAGTGTGACAATAGCTCGTGAGGCGTAAAAATTTCTTAAAATTTGTAAAAATTCTGCCTCCAGATATTAAAAAGCTTGCTCTCACATTAAAAATATATCTTCAAAACCCAGGTAATTAAAATAAAATTGTTGACAGAGGAAGTTTTTTTAGCGGTAGAGGAAGGTTGTTTCAACCTTGAAGATTCTGCACCATGGATTTATTATGTTAACCTAATCTGTTTCTATCAAGATAAGCAAATACTGAGCGCTTAAACGAATAAATAGTAATAACTGTTGATGATTTTGCAAAATTGTGCAGTTTTATTGCAGAACTGGCAAAATCAAGGGAGAAGTAATTTTGGTAAATTGGCTTTGCTAATCTAAACGTTCCAAATCGCAGATTACATAATTTTTCTTAGTATAGAGATTATAGACATTTGTATGTTTAGGGAAGTTAACTGGCCACCTTCCAAAGACTAATGTTATATACTAATAGACGAATGGGAGCAATTCAACAATAATTCGTTGCCCGTTTAGTTTCAGCAGTTTAGAGCGGCCTAAAATAAATGGCAAATGGTGAGCAAATGTGTAATAGGAATTCAGAATGTTTAACATTTTAGAACTGTTGAATCACCTGCAATGAGCTGGTTACACTAATATTCATTCTCATTGAGAATTTCTCAAACAAATCTAAAGCAAGGTTGATGGGACTTTTGACCCTTCACAAGCCCAGAGTAATTCTCAAAAACCCAATTTTGGAGACTGAATTGCATCCCTGCAATTTTCTTCTCTTTTGGTTTTTTTGTAATCCTGATCTATATGGACCAATATGAAACGGCCCTTCAAAACTACTTATATATTAACTGGAATCTAGCGATTCATATTACTGGAAGGGGTCAAACTTGCGCAAGTGTGAGGAGTGGGGTTCCAACAAATCTTTCAATTTGTACGTGACATAAGCTCAAAATCAGTTTTAATATTAGGTCATGTTGATTGTGTTAATTTATTATTGAAAATTCATTCTAAGGTGGATTTATGCTAAAAATTGATTTCAGTGATGCGGTGGCGAAATGGCATTGGAAACAATGGAAATCATCAGGGCATTGAGCGTACAGCTACCATGCTCAATTCCCAGAAAGTATACATCTCGTCATCCGTTCAATAGATTATCGGGAAGGAACCAAAAATTGGAGACATTCATGAAAGGGATGGAAAAGATTTATTGTCCTCCTTCATTTAACTGAAAAAGAGGATCATCTCCAACAATTTCCGTTTGCTTCATCTCCTCCCGTAGTTGAGATTACTGAAAAAATGATTCTACGAAACAAACCAAACGAGATATAAGGGCATCTGGAGCAAGTGGTAATCAATGATTATCATTGCTAAATCTCGAAGCACCTCTTGACACCTGAAATTCATCTTAATTTTAGGTTTCGCTTTTTTATCATTTCAAATTCAAGAACGAATTCATTCACATCCACACCTGCTTCTGCAGATGATTTTGGAAGCTGTCCAAAAAAACTAAATTCCATCTTGTACTTATACCACTACAATAAATCTCAAGCTGCATTGCTTAAAACCATTTCTGAACGAGCTTCAAGCGCATTTTGTGGAGCATGTTTTCGCTCATTGTCCATCAAAATA